>JAVCKZ010013012.1:0-20252 GCA_034780755.1 Lepetodrilus elevatus | reverse complement strand
CAAGCGCAATTAGTCTCAGATCGAAATTCGTTTGTCCATTATCCAGGTCAATCAACTGTGATATTATGCCTTTAAACAATTTTATTTAATTTTTTTGTTAATTTTATAAAATTTACTTTTGTTCTAAATTGTATTTGAAATTAGAATCAGGTGTCGTCCTGTTCTTGTAGACATACTGGAAGAAGAATGACACCAGTTTCCTCAAGACTAGTTTCAAAATTTGGTAGAAAGCCTCCCCACAATATATATTCCGACCCTTAATTAGAAGACCTTGGAAAGTCTATAGACAGAAATAAATACTGATAACTCACTATTTCTTGTCCTGTATGTGTTAAAATATCGGAAATAACATATTCAACAGTACCTGGTTGACACTAGCTAATTTGTGCTGCATATTATCACATTATTACCACGTTATTATCACATTATTCGTACTGACCTGATCTCCCGAGCTGGTGTTGTGGCCGAGTAGAAACGTAATTAAATGACGGAAGCCCTGTCTCCCGAACATGTGAGCACAAGACTTGGTTCCCTGAAATGTCAAATGAACATACAATTACAGACATGCCATGCCCCATCATATAATCATGAATTAAATAAATAAATTAAATATACATGAAATTTTTTTTAAATATAAAAATACATCTTGGATAATATATAAAGACATGTGGGATAATAAATAGTTTGGAAGTCAGCTATCAACATTTTCTATAATACAAATCACCATTGTTACAATTATACAGAAATAATTAAGTATCTTATCACACAGGACCATTAGAGAAAAATCACATATATTATTCCCCCACATTAAATTGTGATGATAGTAAAAGGTAAAAAAATAATAATTTGAAAATGAGATTTTTTTAAATTTCAAGATAAATTTCAAACGCAATTTTGTCGGTCAAACGGTGGCAAGATGGACACATCTCACGTGGCAACCTACCATCTGAACGTAGTTTCTGATGACAATGAAGTACTGGTAGCAGTTCTTGACGTGATCCACGACATCCTTCTCCAGCAGTGATAGCAGGTGCTCTATGAGGATGTCCAGACTCTTGTGTGTCTAGAAACACCAACAATAATAAGAAAGAATAGTTAATTTTTGTGTCCTGTGTATTTAAGTATTTCTGGACATGGAAGATTGAAAAAGTCATGAAATTAACATAGGTAAATTGATCTCACAAACTGGACTTACCGCGACACCTCCGTGGGAAAAGAAACTGGAAATCACTCGGTCCAAGACTTTGGCGATGAAGTTCCTGACGTCGCGGTTAGGACACTCCACCAAGAAGGGTCTGACATTGATGGATAAATAGATTAGTTCTGTCATGACAATCATACACGATACAAGATTATGTTGTGTTAGTACTTGAACATTGTACCCAATTAAATGAATTTGTATAAAAAAAAAATTAAAAACGTAAATCTAATGGCATAGTCTATGGCCAAGGTTGAAGATACGGCTAGCTTAGAGTTACGCCATTGCCTACAGGAGTGCCAGGTAATAATGCAGTCTGTACTTACTTGATGTACTCGATGCCCTCCTTACTGGACAGGTAGTTGACCATCCACAGACACGTGTCCTTGGACTTGGTCATCAGCGAGTCCAGTAGCTCCACCCAGTCGTCCAGCTCCTCTCTGTAACCAACACAGCCAGCTGTGTACATGTATACCTACAGGCTACGGTATACCTACACTAGTCCATTTCAGCTAGGGTTGAGTTTTTACTAAATCACAGCATTTATATTAGTCAATGTGAGAAATCTCAATGACAAAAATCTCAAACCTAAGTTTGTTTCAAGAAATTGGGGCTGAGCAAGCAAACGACAAGTAAGACAGACAGAGGAATGTCATTGTGACACAGACAGGAATGTCAGCATGACATAGACAGAGGAATGTCATCATGACACAGACAGGAATGTCAGCATGATACAGACGGGAATGTCAGCGTGACACACATGGAATGTCAGCATGATACAGACGGGAATGTCAGCGTGACACAGACGGGAATGTCAATGTGACACAGACGGGAATGTCATTGTGACACAGACGGGAATAATGTCGGCGTGACACAGGGTCAGTACTTACACTGTTTTCCTCCTGGTGCGCAGGTACGTGTTGAACAGGAAGCGGACTCCCAGGGTCAGAGATTGGATACACATCTCACCGTACTCCGGGTTACTCTCCTGAGCCTGAAACATAGCGGGTTAAATACAGGTCTGGGAAATAGGGGGTTAAATACAGGTCTGGGAGATAGGAGGTTAAATACAGGTCTGGGGGAATGTTCCTGAAGCTGTCGTATACATGGAGAAAAGTTTGATGATCCTGAAATAGGGAAATCTTTAGCTTCGGGAACATGGCCTATGGAACATAGAGGGCATTTTTAATTATACAATGAGAGTACTCTGAGCACATAATTTCTAAATATAACAACTATCATCCAATCAAGCTCATACTCAAGCACTGTATTCACAGGAAGACGGTACTTACTGCATTCCTTGAAACAAGGCTCTTTACGAATTTGAAGTACTCCTGGTTGAAAATATCCCTGTTTTTGACAAAGGTCACGTTCTCAGCATGAATGACCTGTTGTATACTAGCGGGCATCTTGTCCACGAAGATTCCCTTTCTCTCTCCCTTGTGGACGAGCTCAGTCAGCTCCATCAAACTGTCAGAATCCATGCGGCTTTTGCTGAAAAAACTAAAATATATATTAAATATATTCACTACTGCTATACTGTCTGTAAAATCAAACAAGCTTGTATTGTGCTTTGAAAGATGCAAGTGCATGTCACATGATGGTGAGAGTGCAAATAAAGCAATCAGGCTGTCCGGCCAAAATGCACAGGTTACCAGAAACTAGCATCGGCTAGAAATTGTCCACTTAGCTTGCAAACAAATGAATCTAGCCAGAAGTACTTTAAATGGTACTTTAAACCTAGCTGGCTTGGCAAAAGAAACAGCACTATTAATGGACTCCCCATACCAGCTGTATAAACTAAGTTACTAAGTATATGACGTACCCGCCCTCTGGTAAGACTTTCTTGACAATCTTGCTCTTCTTGGCAGTCCCTGGTGTGCGCGGTTCCTCCATTCTCTCGTAAAACAGCAGGTAGCCGTTCCAGTAGCGGAGACGATCTTCCGGATACGAAGAGCTTGCTGAAGAGTGGAAAAAAGGAGATTTTGATTATTGATTGATCGATTGATTGTCCCTAGATTGTCCCTAGATTTGTTTCTTATAAGTAAAGCAAAAGTACTGGAAGTAGGAAGCAATGGTATTAACGAATTGGCTTGGCAACCAACAAAATACTACGAGACCAACCATTCTGTCATTGCTGCTCCAGAGAGTATCATCAACAAACATCAGTGGATCCTAAGGGTGGGTTCGAATTCAGGATCTTTTCCTTTGAAGTCTGACTATCTACCACACGCCCTCAAGTTCTCTTAGAAATTGTTGTGGAATTGAAACACTCACACTGATCGTAAACTTTCGCCTTGTAGCTGCCTCCAAAACACTCCTGCTCGATTCCGATGTCCGTCATGTCGAACTCCTCCACAATGGTGTCGTTGAACTTGAACCACTTTCCCTTGTTGCCATTGGTCAACACGGTGCCCCTAGAACACAAGAAAACAACAAGTTGAATGATACCCTTTGACCTCTGAACATCCTCGTACTGTATACAATCGACAATCAGGGGATGAATGTTACGTTTAATATTGCTATGGGTACTTTTCACACTCATGTCATGAAACTATTGTTCATATATCATTCTCACAATCCTAGAATGCACATTTCTTGAATCCTAACAGGTTCCAGTTTCCAAGAGACTGCTCCTTTCTAGCTGTTCTGTCTGTACTTTCTGTCTGACGCATGCAGTTACAAGGGATCAACACTGCACAGTGTAACTGCTCATGCGTCGGACAGAAAGTACATACAGAACAGAGGCCTGTTCAGGAGGGAGAGTTTACGCGAGTACACGCGTGAAATCTCCTTGGAAACGTTCATACTTCATATGTGACATCACGGGTGAACTCGTGTAAACTCGCCCTCCTGAACAGGCCTCAGCTAGAAAGGATCAGTCCCCACATGTGGTTTTACACAGTAAGGGGACATAACTCTAATACCACATCATGCATGTTTTTTCAATCAGAATTGGTAATAAGTTTGTGTCTTCCTGCATCTAATTAAGCAATTTTCTACATGTCTAATTTTCAAATATGTAAAATATAACAGGAAACGTCAGCCCACACCCACCTCCTGTCTCTGATGTAGGAGTAGTAATGCCCAGCGTTGGCCTGGCCGCTGTGTACCACGACTCCCACCAGCTCATAGTTGATCTGCTTCTGTAGACACGGCGAACATTCGGAGGAGACCTCGTTGACCTCCTGAGTGCTGGGGACCTCGCCGTTGACCTTCTCCGTGGAGTCGGTGTCAGTGTTGTTGTTGACCTTCTCGGCCTCGCGCCGCGCCATCCCCTCCGCAGTGTATGGCTCCATGTCCAGCACCCACGGGAACTACAACAGCAATGGAAATGATGAAAATATATGAAATATTATGTTAATTAAAAAAGTATTTGTAAATGCCGTACAAAGCTGCTTTAAAGATTACTACTCTCGTACTACGACTAGCTCATTTCATTTATGTATTTCTATGGCTTTGGTTCTTAGAAATTATTTATTTTTTCAGAGTCTTGAACTGCTCCTTTCTAGCTGTACTGTCTGTACTTTCTGTCCAACGCATGCACAGTTACAAAGGATCAACACCGCACAATGTAACTGCGCATGAGTGGGACAGACAGTGGACAGAACAGCTAGAAAGGAACAGCCCCTTGCAGTAAGCACTGGTTGGTACTGATGAACCAAATATGATAACTGCATGCAACATTACTGACAGAAAGCAATACAAACAATATAATGGAATCAAATAAATTGATATTAAACATTTGAAATGTTGCTATGGGCATCTTGAGAAATAGAGGCACATCAGTAAAATTTTAACTCTCTCTAGAACATTTCTGATATTATTATGAGGACGTACTCGGAAATAGTCGTCAAACTTGAGCGCCCGGTTGGTCTCCCAGTCGTAGCCGAACCTCTTCAGCTGGATACACAGCAACGGTGGCAGTATCTTTATACACATCCGCTTCATCGTGTTCCTCTGCAACAACACACAACAACATTATGACATCATACAACAACACAGAACAACATTATTATGACATCATACAACATGCAACAACACAGAGTTGCTGAGCATAAAGAATATTGGCCTTGTTTTTCTGGTGAGTTTGATTGATGGATTGAATTAGTGGTATGCGAAAGCACAGAAAGCGTCGGACAGAAAGTACAGAAAGTACAGCTAGAAAGGACCAGGCCCAAGAGAAGCAGGACGACACTGTACCTTCTCTCCGCACTTCTCACAGAAGTAGGCGTTGTCTCCCTCCAGGAGGTCTCCCTTGACGAACTGGTCCAGCGAGTCCTGCAGTGTGGCGTTCTTCACGGTCAGGTTGAGGGCGATGAACGCCTCCTCGCGCTCGTACCGGTGCGGGCAGTCCTTGCAGATCTTCTGGTCGGAGAATATACCCTGGAACTTCTTCTTGAATATCTCGTCCTTTCTACTTTTCTGAAATAATTGCAAATGATGAATTCATTAGTGACAAAGAGGGATATACTGCTGAAAATGATAATTGCCATGCCAGTCTACAAGCTCTCACACACAGGCGTTGAAGCCTCCACATATACCACTGGGGGCTTCTCCTTTCTAGCTGTTCTCTCTGTCCGATGTATGCGCAGTTACAATGTGCGGTGTTGATCCTTGGTAACTGCGCACGCGTCGGACAGAAAGTACAGACAGAACAGCTAGAAAGAATCACCCCCCGGTTCTCCACAGAGATCTCTACAGCGTCTCACCTTCATGTGTTCGTCCACCTGGTCCAGGATGGCCTGGAAGAAGTCGAAGGCGTCCTGCTGCTCGCGGACGTTGATGGTCTGCCCCCACAGCTTGAAGACGCTCCAGAACTTCTCGGGCTCGTGGTACTGGAGGCGCGACTCCATCATGTGGCCGAAGATCTGCTGCATCTGATAGAACACGCTGGAAGAAACCGAGGGATAGAGGTACTGTATTGGGTCCTTTAGTCAATATGTCACTACTGCATCAGCTGCTGGGTATAACTAACAGCAGTAACTCTCAGTACTGGAGATATCCTGGCCAGGTATTGGGCCCACCTCTCAGAGCTCCCCTAGGTATTGGGTCCACTCACCTCTCCTCTTCTGGGTCTTCCTCCTCCACGCCCAGCACAGCCTCAGGGATCCCCGGGGTCATGTACAGCTGCTGTAGCACCGAGTTCATGTAGCACGTGGCACCCGCGTTCTTCAGTCCCACGTACCCACACACTGCCCGCCCGTCAACTGGGGGCATGTACTACAGACAGATAGGAATAAAGGGCTCAATTTACACATTCATGATACAAAAGTGGCCAACATGACAGTACACGAGATGTGATCATCGAATATCTATTTACTTGTGATTTGTTAAATTTTCAAAAATGTTAAATTTCCAAAAACATTAAACTTTCAAAAAATGTTAAATTTTCAAAAAAAGATAAAATAATTGTCAAACATGATTTTTTATGAAAGGTAACCCAAGTATGTCTATAAAGCTTCATTTTCAAACAACAACACTAATCGGCAGCAAGAGAGGTTATAGCAATACATGCCAACAGCGCTTACCTCCCATTCGTTGGCACAGTCAGGGTTGGGTTGGTGGTGCATCTGCAGAAGTTGCTTACACACACTCTTGAGGGTGGTGGGACACCGGTACACAAGCTCTGTCAGTAGTTCATAGGCCGCGACACGTGACTCGGAGTTTGAGCATCTGTACAACAAACATACAACATTTCAGTCAGATTAGACATCAAGGGGTTACTCCTTTCTAGCTGTTCTGTTCTGTCTGTACTTTCTATCTGACGTATGCGCTGTTACACTGTGCGGTGTTAATCCTTTGTAACTGCGCATGTGTTGGATAGAAAGTACAGACAGAACAGCTAGAAAGGAGCAGCCAACAACTAAAAAAAATGGACAATTCCTTGCATGTGTTCAAACAATCAAAAACTTTGAATAATAGTACTAGTCAGACGCCGTTATACTGAACACTTCCATTGTTGCTAAAATCTGACCGGTAAGCGAAACAACCGGATCATCGGATCAATCATTCATGGAGTATATAATATGAAATCCGTATTTGTTAAATTGATTGAATTAATGTTTAACGTCGCGGCGGGAATATCTCACCCATAGGCGACGACGTATTTGTTAAAAGTTGACCGGTAAGCGGAGAAACCGTGATAACGAAGACGGGTATAACAGGGTCTGACTGTATTAGAAATGCTATAATGGTCTGACTTTTCTCTGGTGAACTTACTTAGGGTTGAATTCTGCTAGCGACATCTCAGAGTTGGACTGGTTAAGGCTGTCCAACATGAGTTTAGACGCAGGAAACAGAAAGTCGTGGAGTAGATCGCTGACAAGACACGGACCTGGTGGACATAATACAACTAAAATAAAACATTATCTACTAAAATAAAACATTATCTGCTCATTGTTCACTCATTACTGTACTTCATGAACACTATTATGGAATCTGTAATCTTCCAGATGTTTCATATTAATCACAATTGCTTCATTGTAGAGAGAGTTATCTTTCATTTTATTATTTTAACATATTGTTTTATTATTATTATTTTTTTTAAATTTATTAATTTATTATTATTTTTCTTTGCTTGTTCTTTTAATAATTGAGGATTAGAGATGCTACACGGTACTGACAGACCAAGAATGTAGGGCGAGTACGTTAGGAAACGAGTAATTTGTTGATTTACATCGTAGTGGGCATATTTCACACATACACGAGGATTCTTTATAGGGCATCTATGGTTTGTTCAGTGTTGAAATAAAGGAGATTTTGATTATCTCCTTATCGACGCCCTCATAGGTGACAGTCAGAAGTTAAAGTTAGAATATAATCTGGGGATTCCCCTTGTCATTAGCACTTTGGACAAGAGAATATTGCATTTTGAGATAGCTGGTTAATTCACTGACCAATATCCTCCTTGTCGACGCCCTCGCAGGTGACGAGAGTGCGGATGAGCTTGAGGTGTCCAGCCAGCAGGGTGTTGTCCGTCAGGTTCAACTCCGGGTTCTTGGACGGCACAAAGTTTGACAGCCACGCCATCTCGTCCTCCAACATAGATCTGATGTTTACCTGCGACTGCGTCTGGTCCGAGGCTGCAATACCACATTGGTCAGTGAGTGAGTGAGTGAATATGGAGTTTAACGTCGCTGCGGGAACATTGGTCGGCGAGCGAGTAGGGCTGGGTTATTTGTCAGAAAGTGGCTAGCCACTTTGAAGGTTTCCAGAGTATGTCACATGATGGCGAAAATGCATATGAAGCAACTCGGCTGACTTTCCTCCAGCCGAAATGCGTTGGTCACCAGATACCGATGCAGAGTAAGTCGGCTAGAAATTTGCCGGTTAGCATGCAAATAAAGCAATCTAGCTGCCAGAAGTACCTAAAACGGGGTCTAATTTCATTAATGCTAATTTCACTAATGGTACTAGGTACAACAAAAGTTGTTGTTTTTTAAATCTAGTCCTATTGATCTCTCATATGTCAATAAAATATTTTGAAATAAAAATTTCTTCTGAGGCTACGACATATCCAGACTGAAGGTACGGTCAATACTAATAATAAGCGAGATGATATTGGCATTTTGTGTAGTAGCAGGATTTGTGGCATAGCAATGAGGGTCCAATTCTACAGAATATATCAAGATGCAACTCGCGTAGAGCTACACTCGTTCTGTCAAACACACCCAAGAAAGGAAGAAGAAGATGCGAACTTACCTGAAAGCCCTTCGAGCAGACGACACCGGAGGTCAAAGTACTGTGAACACTGATGTAGCAACCTACAACACGCGTAACAGTAAGAATAGGAGGACATCAGAGGTACTGGTAAAATCTTTAATTATCTTTAACTTATTCTTTGTTTAGAAACATATGTATAGCCAATGAAACAGAGAAATTATTCTATTTATCAAAAAAATAAATAAAAATAATAATTAAATTAAAAATATTTTTATTTTATTTTAAATAAAACATTATTCATAATAAAGTCATATTCATAAGTTAAATTTCATTTCATAAGGCACAACTTACTTTTGACTGGAGCCGCGTGTGTTTGATGACGACACCCAGAAAGGGAGGTAAGCGCGTAGGAGGAGCTGAAGCATGAACTGGTGTGGAGTCTGCTGCGAGGCGTCGGCCGGCTGGGGGTAGTCGATCTGACTGATGAGGTAGAACTGCTCCAACGCAGCGCTCCGAATGTCAGTCTGCGCACACCCTACCAGCAGGTCGATCACGAAGTCGCTCACACACGATAGCGAGTAGAAGGAGGCTGAGAAGGGAGAAGCATACAATTGTATAAGGTACATTGGAAGTTTGGAGATAATAATAATGTTAATGTACTTTATCCATGTAATTCACATTTATGTGTTTGTAATTCAAACTTGGTGAAAAACAATTATTGAAATATGTAACAAAATGACAGCGTATCTGCACCATGATAGCAAGACACATGACATGACAATTGACACAACATGACATGACACGACGGTGACTCACATGTCAGCTCGGAGCGTAGCTGCAGACAGGTGACCAGGATCTCCAGGGATTCCTTGGCGATGTTGGAGTCCTTGGTGGGGATGTTGACGTGGTGTGAGCACACGCCGGCGTGCAGACTCTGGCAGTCGCTGTCACTGTTGGTGCTGGCGGAACTACCTGCAGACAGACAGACAGACAGACTTCAGACAAGATTTCAGACACAGACAGACTTCAGACAGACAAGTCTGGGAATAGTGGTAGCGATTAAATTTATACTCAATATGGTTTTCGACAGATAAAATAAATCACTGAATAAATATCCTGTTGAAGCACATAATTTATTCTAAGAATGATGTATTCATACTGGAACAATTGCATTATTCAATATTGCATGTACAATGCGAGTACAACTTGAGTATAATCCGAGAACCATGCGTGTACGCGAGTACAATGAGAGTACAATGAGAGTACAATTTGAGTACAATGCGAGTACAATTTGAGTACAATGCAAGTACAATGTGAGTAAAATGCGACTACAATTTGACTACAATGTGAGTACAATGCGAGTACAATGTCTGTACCTGTGCTGCTCTGCCGACTACGAAGACCACAGCTGTACGTGTCGCGGCTCTCTCTGATTGGATGGTTGTAACTCAGGAGGTGGAGCCTGCCCGCAGCCGCCGCCCACGTGACCTTCATGAAGCACGCCACCGTGTCGCTGAACTCCTGACTTCCCAGAGTCTGCCCAACAAAGTCCGCGGTAATAAGTGTATGACGAATTCTGGATGACAGTTCCGATTGAAGCATAGGCCTGCTCTTCACATTTTTTGATTGATTGAATGTATTTTACCTTGCAACGGGAATATTTCTCCCATACACGATACTCCATGAAAGGGTCATATTGTAGTTTGGGTAAAAATCAGGGCATATGCCATGAGGAAATGATGTGAACCTTGTAACAATACAGGAAATACGATGACAGAATACTCGTCAACATTCTAAGATATTCTTATTATCTCCCTTGAGTGTGTTACTGTCAGCAGAGTTATCTACCTTTATTGCATGACTCCCAGCAGATGTCGTTGTCCGTACACAAGGGGTGGAACCGTGTGCAGGGGAAGCGGTGGATATGGCGGTAGCACCTTGAGACAGAGCTCCCTCCCCTATTGAGGCACCAGAGGGAGCTGTATCCCCGGTCACTGTCTGACCACACAGCAGGTATCTGGAAACATTCACCGAAACATGTCAAACCTTGCCTAGATTACTATACTACACAAATGGACAAATTATTTCAACAAACAAGTTTATGCTTCCATTAAAAATACATGAGGAAATATGTTTTATCCAAATACATTTTCCACTTTTAATAAATATGAGAAAATGTGATGGTGGCAATTGAAAAGTTGAGGAGATATAAATATAAAACCGGTGATGTACTATAACATTAGTTATTTGCTGCGACAAAGCCATTTACTGCGACACTGAACTTACCTGGCCAGCTGTAGACACACAGAGTAGCAACCCTGGCGGATCTCGTAGTTGATGTCTGGCGGGAGTGACTCAGGCTGCAGGACGCTGACCACCAATGACAGCCCGCCACACGATAGGAAGTCCTCGCAGAACGACTGCGAACTCAGTCGTGTGCCGATGTCGTCCGCTGTGGGCATCAGCTTGCCACTGACAACCTGGGGGGTTAAACACAAGGGTTAACCACTTCTGTATCAGATCATGCACATAATCTAGTGAATATAAATCCCTTAAATTTTACTTTTGGTAAATATTGAAATTGTATCAAAAGGTTTTCTCTCTGACCCTCTTTCTGATTTCACCATAGATTTACTTACCTCCAAATTGTAGAGAACTCTGAAAGCCGACATCTCGGACGACGAAACATCAAACAGTGATTTGAGAACTTCCTTGGGCGACATGCGATGACTAGCTGCCGATGGATTGGGCGATTTTCTCGGGCTGGACTTTCCAGTCGAGACATCGTCAGTCGAGGACGACGCTTTAAAGGGCTGGAAACAGATAACATGTCATGTAAATGAGAAAAGGTCACTTAAAATTTGCAATTTTTAACAGGCTGGAAATCAAATCGATAATATAACTGGCTGGAAATCAAATATATCGATAAAACAAATCATGTGAATGAGCCAAATGCATAAATATAATTATTTATAAAATTTTGTAGAGAATAACATTTAATCCCACTAAAAAAAAGCATAAGATTTGCCGATTTCATATTGAAAATGATTTTATGGACGTAACGATTTTCCTAAAACAGGTCGAACTGAGAAAAGTAGATCCTGAATATCATACTTCCAATAACCCTGAGACGGACGTAAAGCTCGCTCCCTACCTTGACAGTAATGGAGTCCAGGGACTCGGCTATGGAGGGGTCGGTGGGTATCAACATCAGAAGCTTCCGCACTCGCTTGGTGATCCTGTCCAGACAGACATTGACAATGATACAACCATACACAATTAGCATGTGTATCGTATAAATATATCTATATTTATTTTTTTAAATTTATTTTTTATTTTAAATATTTTTTAAAATATCTTTTTTCTTTATTTCTTTCTTTTTTCTTCTATTTTTTTCAAAGAATTGTATAAATATAAAATGGATTTGGATATTCCTAGTGAATACAAGAGAATAAATCAAAGCTTGGGCCATTGGATCCGAAGTGCAAATATTCTACCATTATATTAGCACACGCCCGAGCAAAGGAAATACTCACTCGTGGGATATCAAGAAGACTTACTTAGGTTCGTCCAGATCGGTCAGCTGGTACAACATCTCAAACACTTGACCGCCGATGGCCATCACGTAGCCTGGCAACATCTTCTCCTGCTCCAAGTCAAACGTCTGCTTCGACGTCGGCGTAGTTGAACTCTGCAACATCGCCATTTTGGTTAAACATTTATTACGGAATATATAGTTATGATTTTGAAAAAATAAAAAACTTTTCAGAATTTCTGTAATTGAGGATTTAAAAGACGGCTCTTAAATCAATCGGATCCTAGTGTTACTTGATCTGCATGATACTCGATCTAGATGATCTACATGTTACTGGATCCAAGCATTACTGGACACATATGTTGCTTACCTCTCTGGACCCGGATGAGGTAGTTGCGGTGGTGGATGACGATGCAGACGATGACCCTGGGCCAGACTGCGACAGCCGGACCTGCAGCATCTGATTGTCCTCAAACTCCAGCTGATGCAGCAGCTTCTGGTCTTTACTCACACCCAGCTGTGGAGACAGAACATGCAGACTAACTCAACAACATGACCTCATTGAACACAGAGCTCTGTAAACAAACTGGGCTGCGTTCAGGCTGCACTATATTTCACTACAATACATTCGCTACTTTCCTACAAAGCAGTGGCTGGCTGATGAGTTTGGAGAATGAGTGAGTGATTATGGAGTTTAACGTCGCTGCAGGAATAGAATCTTTTACTCATGATGGGTTTGTAGAAAAATAGCAGGAAATTGATTTGCGCATGGGACCCAGTGCATTTGCTTCATGCTTTGGGTTTTCCTACAAAACACTATGGGATTCAAATCTGTCGTGAAAAGTACTTCATATTACAACACTTGTTGGCTGAACGGCTTTCACTACACAGTACTATGTAGTGAAAAGTAGTACGGCCTGAACGCACCCCAGGGTATCTTTTCACAAAGTTCTCATATCAACTCAAGAAGCAATAGAAGTTTCACAGTCATTAACGAGATACATAGATATGATAGCACTATGGTCTCTAACATATCCAACTATACTGACCGGTTTCTCATTGGCTGTAATCTGGATATAGTCCAACTGTTGTGCGAGTCGATCAGCGACCTTGACCCTCACTGACCCGAGGCTCTCGTTGCTATGACACTGAAAAAAGGGACTTAGTGTCAATACGTTGCATCACAAATATACACTATTATGATTATTATGATTATTATGACTGATGATTATTATTATTATTATTTTTACAATAATCATAAATAATTTATTTTCTAACAGCTCTTTTCTAACTGTTCTGTCTGTACTTTCTGTCGGACGCATGCAGAGTTACAAAGGATCAACACCGCACAGTGTAACTGCGCATGCGTCGCACAGAAAGTAGAGACAGAACAGCTAAAAAGGAGCAGCACCCTGAACTTCAACACACAACTCCCACAGCAGCACGTCTACTACATCATCAACATTAACCTTCTCCCTGCTGAATAAAATCAAAGTGTTCTATTTCTGCACGTGATCGGGCCAGTTAACTCGCCTTCAGCAGGGAGAGGGTTAAACCTCAATGCTAACACCGGTGTACGGCAAACGTGGCACAGTTCTCTGTACTTACGACCAGCGTGAACTCCCGCTTGAGCGCGTCACAGATGATGAGCAGGTTCATCTGGTAGCCGTGGAAGGAGGCGCCGTGGGGGAGGATGCTGCGCGGAGTGCAGTGGATCTCCTCCACAGACAGGACGTACGCCTCCGCGATCCACAGCAGCCTCTCTATGGCCAGCAGCTTGACCGACCTGAAACACGCGGGACGTATAGTAGTTCCGACTCGTAGCACTACGATCATTCCCTGCAGGCAGTATAGTCCATGGTCAAGGTGGGAGATAAGGTTAACTCTGGAGTTACACTGTTTCATAGAGGAAAGCTCTGTTCAGTATTATTTCTAGGTTGTTTCAACAAAGAATGTCTTACTTAGATGGTAGTGGCACATTTGCCACTTCAGGAACAATGGCCGCTGTCAGCAACTTGGTAGCATTGGATACGGTCTGTGACACCACGTTCCCTCCAATTCCTATCATGGCCGTCTGGAACGGAAATAACTTCTTTCACAACAGGAACAAGTGTTTTAGTCATGTTTGAACATATCTCAGTGATACAAATTTGGTAATTTCCTGTAAAACAAAAGAAGACATTATTCAACATACCTCCAGTCTGTTGTAGCACTCAGCGATAAATTTCTTGTGTAAAGAAACAGGGTCCTGCAAAATAAACAAAGGAAAATAAAATTATCAAAATCTTTAAGCTATTCTTGATGGTGGGACAGCCCAGGTTGGTCATATGATGACTACTGGGACATGGTAGACAATTATCACGCAACCTCTAAAAGATACAAGACAACATCATTATCATGCAACTTCTAAAAGACAAGACAAAATACTTGTTGCTCATGAACCAAGGGAGACAACTGTGCAGTATTTTGCAACTTTGCAAACAATCGTTCCAGAATTATTATTTTTATATTTAAATCTAACAGCCAATGAATGATTGAGTTGTTGCTTTTAATTGCAGTGGGAACCGTTCATCAATAAACAATGGAAATAAACAATGAAAATAAACAATGAAAATAAACAATGAATTTTTTTTTAATTAATGCAATTTAGTTATCTAGACTTTAGACTACCAACGATATGGACAATGTGCGGTTTTAAACACATACGAACCTTCTTGATCCGGGAGTTGAGGTTAGCGTAGGCCATGTTGAGCAGCAGCTGTATGGACTGGCTGGCGATGGCTTCGTCCGGAATGTTCAGACAGATCTCCCAGAGATAGTCAAAACCCAGCAGTTCACACTTCTCCACAACCTGCACAGACAATCGCGATTAAACTACACGTGTGGGTCTATTATACAATGAAATGTATCTATTGATGTTCAAGTTGAAAAATAATTATTAATTAGAGATCAAATTCAAACTTGTGTACGTCTCAGAAAGTACTCTCATTCAGCAGTCAATCCACGACTGACATTTTCACTTCCCCTACCAGAGACAACAGTGTACTTACCAATGTATTTGCAGATCTCTTCAGCTTGTGTTCGTACAAGTTGACGCTTTCAAAGAAACTCTTGAAGCAGGTGAAGCCTGTAAAATATGACAAAACATTAAGTCCTTCGCAGACTGGTATCTTTCAATCAGCTTGAAGAACTGTTATATATTTATTGATATTTCTAAAATTCTGCAAATCATAACAGTGACTAGCAATCGAAATAGTTGAATGTATACATGAGCAATGACAAAACTCTCACCTTTCTCGCTGAGTTTGGCGGGGTCGAGTCGCAGGATCTCTTTCTGGAACAGTTGGTTCTGTGTCTCGGCTTCCAGATCCGTCAGACCTTTACTGAACCACTCGTAGCACGTCTACAAACAGAGCAATCCACAACGTTGTCATCTGCTAATGGTTGGGGGGAAAACCTATAATAACTATCGTGATAAAAAAAAAAAAATTTAAATTAAAAACTATGAAAATATCGACAACCAACCACAGTTTACTCAAACTTGCTGGTGTGCTAAGCACTCACCTCTCGGTCCCAGTCACATGCTTTAGGGTTGGCCACCATGGTGGTCCAGATGTCGCGAGCCTTGCCCCAGGGCAGGTACAGCACCCCCTCTTGGAGCACGTACTGCAGGAAGTACAGGTGTGTCGACATGTACTGCAAACAACACGCAGCAAACATGTAAACACAACAAAACTGAGATTCACAGGCAGGGATAATGTAAATCACCTACCAACAAATGGATTTTTTTATTACCTAATATCAATCGACAAAAAAACACTTTCATTAGAACATCATCGAATCTGAAAATTTGACGATATCTGATCTCTTTTCCATCTACAGTAATACGGGAATGGCAAACAGACAATAGTAATTACAGCAGGAAACACATCCAGGGCAAATACATCGCCAGACTTCCACAGATACGCGGAAATGGAAAATTGCCATGCCTGGTATTACCAGAATGCTGAGCCGGCCGACCAGACCGGACGTCGAGGAGACTTACGTCGGCGTGGGTGTATCGACTGTCCACCACGGAGTGCTCCAGCAGAGGTTGGCCGTCGCCCACCATCATGGTGGCGTTCTTGTGACACTTGACCAGACTCCCACTGACCAGCTTGATCACATCACAGTTCTTGTTCAGTTCATGAATAACACCCTGCAAACACAGATAAATTATGAATAATAATGAAAACTATCTTTATCAATTGTGGCCTCTACTAGTCATGAAAAATGCTGCAGGATATGAGTAATTTTTTACAAATTTTTTATTTGGGGTTTAAGAGTTGCTTTCTAGATTCTTTCCCTAATATCACGACTTGTCAGTTTTAAGGTAGTAGGAAACCTACATTATTTGTGGCGCTGAATGTTGCAGTAAACATGCGAGCACAGGCTTGTATCTGCATTGTCACTCTAACAGACAGTGTATCCTATCAATATTGTGTCAGAAGTGTAACTTTCACGGACATTGATGCACCCCACCCCACACGGCAAGATTTGTATGTTAGAAGGATAACAGTAATATTGAATCATAATGCCCTACAAGATAATAGGTAATCAATATGTTTTCTGAACTTCAAACATTAAATTTGATTAAATGTTGTTCGTGACAACTATCCAGGAGCATGTGTCTTCTAGCCCTGGCCCTGTGGCCCTACCTTGTCAGCCTTGTGGAAGCTCTGCTTGATGATGTTCTTGCTGATGTGTATCAGCTGCCTCAGTGCCGGCAGAACAAACGCTCCCTGGAAGGAAGAACATGGCCATCTTCATCAATATGTAAACTAATTGGGGTTTAGAACCGCTTTCAAGATGCTTTCACTTATATCACTTGGCCGACTTCCCTCCAGCCGAAATGCGCCGGTCACCAGTGGTGCGTTCAAATAAGGAAGGGCAGAGTAAGCCGCTTAGCTGAACTGGTTCCCTGTCCTATGTACGGTTCATACGACTCTTGAGACAGTGGCTAGTTTGGTAAGCCGCTTGCATGCGCTTGTGTCTTTGAACGCACCCCAGATATTGGCGCAAGTCGGTTAGAAATTTGGCGGTTAGCTTGCAAATAAAGCAATCTAGCTGCTGGAAGTACTTAAACAGCACACACCAAACCTAGCCGATTTCGACAAATAAACGAGAATTTAATTAGGACGGAGGCCAGGGGTCAGTGGACAGGGTAAAATGGATGTTAAAATTACTATGGAACCAGGAGATTCCACTTGTCAGAGCTCTTGGGACAAGAGAATAATGCAATGAGAGATGACTGGCTAAGTAAACGAAAAGAAAAGAAATGCCACTGGTACCTTCTTGATGTCGTCCACGCACTTGATGACGTACTGCAGCTTGATCTGCTCCTTCACGCTGTACGAGTCGCTGAGGATGGCGTGGTGCTCGTCCAGGGCCTGCTCAATGAGGTGCGTGGACAGGGCCGGGAGGTGCGACAGATCCCAGAGCAGCTCCAGAACCTACAGAACACCAACATACCTCATACAGAACAGGAACATACCCAATACAGAACAGGAACATACCCAATACAGAACAGGAACATACCCAATACATAATATGCAAGAAGGGCAGTTGCACAATGCTCTTGTAGCATTACAAAAGTTGTAACTGGGCTCCCACCACAATATAAATCGTTGACCGTACAATAGTTGGGCCCCTGGGCTGGTTCAGATTGCACAGAAACTCCAGAAATAGGAACATATCTGAAATCTAAGGCGACATCTTGAATTCAATTTGGCGCGACATTCACATTTGTATCTGATTCTCGACAAATATAAGTTCATCTTACCCGTGTTGTTGTTTTCCCAACTCGAGCATCTTTGCCGATTTTCCCAATCAAACTTAACAGTTTCTCTCTGATGCGGTCATTGTCGTCTTGCCATTTCTGGATGAGAAAATTATTGAAAAATCACAAATATGAAGATTTGTATTTTTTAAAGTTGAAGCTTACAGCCACTTCCAAGATTATTTCACTGATATTAAAGCTGTTTTATTTTATGTCAACTGGCACCAAGAGAATTATTTCTGATGTTCACCTTTTGAATTAATCTAAACAGATGTTCCAGCTGTTGTGGTTCAAATTTGACAGCTGCAGCTGCCACGATGGAGTGGATGTTGTCGATGACGTTGTTGGTCTGGCCATTCTAGAATAATAACGTATTTACATGTCACGAATGAGCATGAACTGAGGAATGTATACAGATATTTCAAGAATAACATATTTCAAAATTACTCGTCTAATAAAACATAATGCTTTGATTTCAACATATTTTTTTATTGACATAAATTCAATGGGATTAGACAGAGGTTTTCAAAGGACATGCTTACCTGCATCTTCCAGATCATTGTGAGTTCATCGAGAGAGAGGCGGGAGCCGAGGAAATCCACCAGTCCTTTGATCTTATCACAGTACTGAGCCTGGTCGATGTTACCTGCCAACATACAGACGCGTTGTTGGGTATGGAGGAAAAATAACGATATATTTGCGTCTTGTAAAATAACAGAAACAATAATCGGCTATTACTATTGGAAAGTAGTACATGTATATTCCAATTTAAGAAATTCAAGTTTTTTTCAATGTTGTCAAGAGTCACATAGACACGGAAAAATGCACATTCTGATGACTGGAGAAGTATTACATTAACGGAAAACAACTATTCCAGGGGCCCATTCCACAGAACAATCGTAACACTAAGAGAGACGCAACTCATGTGCGTTAGAATGGAGTTGCTAAGGAGTTACGACTCTCGTAGCTCTATGATTGTTCTGTGGAACGGAGGCCAGTACAGTTGGCTATGCTGTGTTTGTCACATACCTTCCAGCGCTATCGAGAGAATCTTACTCTCAACCAGCCATTCCAGAATACGGTCGGGTTTCATCGCAGTCTTGCTCACTTTGGTTCCATTGGATTCTTCAATCAGCTTGGCTACCTATTAATTTTAAAAAATCAGTCAAGTGATATAATAAATAAATAATTTATTTGTTATATTTAACAGTGAAGAATGTTTGAAACCTTATTACATTACTTCCCTTTGCATCAAGTTACCTCCCCTTTTACATGACAAACTAACAACAAACTTCTACATACATGAGGACAAGTAAAATGCAACTGTTATTTTGAGTCAATGAAGATGTGATAACGATCCATACCTCTTTTAACGAGTTCATCTTGGCATTAAAATGTGGACATTGTAACATTCGCAGGGCAATTTCTAGTCGGAGTTCGTCCAGGTTGTCGACATCGTGCGGCCATACACTGATACACAACAGCTTCATAGAAGCCAACAGATCAGACACACTGCCGATTTTCTGAAAGTAAAAAAAAAGAAGAAAATCAGACAACAATTTTCCAAATGGCAAACAAAAATACCTCGGGAACTACTGACAAGATGCTGCATTTACTATGCGACAAAAATTACGCTAACACGACACTAACGTGACACTGACGAGACACCCACCTTCTCCTTGAAGTCCTTCTCTTCCAGGCCCTGGATATACTTGATGGCTTTCTCCATGCCAGGAGCAAACAGTTCTCTCACCACGCTCTGACTGAGGAACTCCGCACACAGGCCGAACGGCCTCAACAGAGCCGCCATAACCTGTAATGTAAGTATGTAGCCACCATCAGCACCATATATGGGTCAAACAGCCAGGAATGCTTCAAAGACAAGACAAGGATTTATTTCAGAATTTCAAGCCACATGACCCAGATTTCATAAATATACTGTAAAACGGGTATTATTCGCGTGTCTGTATTTTTCACGAAATTCACGATCTGTGTTTGATCGTGAATTTAAGAAACGTGAATAATAGGCCTATTAG
>JAVCKZ010012901.1:0-20255 GCA_034780755.1 Lepetodrilus elevatus | reverse complement strand
AGAGAGAGAGAGAGAGAGAGAGAGAGAGAGAGAGAGAGAGAGAGAGAGAGAGAGAGAGACGGACAAAGACAGACAACGACAGACAGATCGTACTACTCAAGAAGGCAACCAGAGAATATTCTAACCAACTGATGTTGATAAACTTCACAAATGTTAGGAAATACAACCAGTACACTATATTTTATCCGGATTTTTAAAAGTAGGTTCACCTACAGGATACTAAAGTACACGAGGTGACATGAGATGACATAATTACGTGAATTATAATTTGTCAAGGTGTCCAGTTACAAGCCTTCTCGTTTGAACACGATTTCCTGGAAACAGTTATTTAACGCATCCACGCATGTTTCAAATGTCTGTCTCGTCAGCAGATGCAAATCATTGTGAAATAATCGGATCCGGGACGGCCAGTGACGGAATATAACACAATCGCGTGGGCGAATAAGCAGCTGGCAATGGATGCAAGAACCATGGTACAACTTCGCGAAGACCTTGAAACTTGAAAAAATAAATGACCCACCCCAAAAAATGACGAGGATGATCAGAGACATAGAAAAACAGGTCTTTCATGAAGAGATCTAGCTAGACCTGAGAGGAAATCATGTGTAATTAGCATCACCCAGAGCCACCGGACACGTGACGTCTTAGATCTGGGAATCTATGTCCAATGGTCGACCTTCTACAAGACCATTCCGTAAACAATCACGACCATTACTGGAAGACGTATGTTCATATAATGGTTGTTTGTAAGGAATACCAAAACGTTACGTCGTTTTAACTTGAGAACACCATAAACTTCCATCATTCAGGAAGCCGTAGAAAGTATTTTAACAACATGGCGACGGTCCGTTGACACGTGTCCCAAGGTGTCTAGACGTCAATCAAACGTCACTGTAGGGATTCACTGGGAACGGCAAAATCTCCAACCATTATAATCTCTGGCCCAGGATCGTCACGGAGCCGTCGGGAATAGCTATAATATGAGATATGTTAACGGCCGTACACCGGCGGTGCTGGCTACCATGGTTACCTGATATCCACCATCAGTGATAACTTTGAGAAGAAGCAGACGAGACGGCAGTATCTCACTCGCTCGCTCGTTCCGTCTGCGTTCGAATTGCATAATAGAACAGCACTTGGCGCAGTACCCTTGCTATCGCGCAGTATAGTTCATGTATATGTATAGTTGCACTGTGCTTCCAGGTGTAGCTGCACTGTACCTTTCATCCAGAATCAGTTGTACTGTATAGGATGGCTTTACAGTAGGATATATGATATGCGATTACATGGTTTGTTGATTACACGATGTTCCAGTTAAAATACACTTCCAAGGTTACATAATTTCTTAACTGTTCGAAGTAAGTTTTAAACTTTGAAATGAGTCGAAACGTTCAGTCATGATGAAGGACTGCCAATGTATGAATAGTATATAAAGTACTATCTGACGCATTCTGAATTATGAAATCTCAAATGATATGCTCATATCACGTCCTATTTAGACTACTATCTGACCAACTTCAGACGGCTTATCATTGTCCCACTGACCAGCGCCGAGATGATAATTGTGATTAGATAATTTTGGAACATGGTTACACTTGTTTCTGAGATAGTAATCTATATGTACGAGACGAGGGAATGTTATCTCAGATATTCACATTTTGGTAGTTGGCCACTGGTAACGGGACGAGTGTTCACGCTCAGCATTGGCCAATTTAAAAGTATTTTCAACATTTAAATAACTAAGCCCTACACAAATGTTCAATCTAGGCCAATATCAGATATCCAGGATTATAAAATGTAAATATGTCAAAGATAACAGTTTAGAAATGTCCAAAGCAGATGTCGAAATCTCAATAATTTAATTACTAGAACGAAGTGAACATATTTTATGAAGCGTCTGATAATTCAATGGAACTGTCATCTATATATAATAATAAGGATTTTGACAAAGTCATATCTACATGTTTAAAAACACATATTCATGCTATATTACTTTGCCCGGTTTTTAATCCGAATATAAATGAAAATTTACTAAAGTCCTCAATGTATGCTTTTATGTCGAAAGTTCGAAGGCTCTTGTTTAGCATGTCATACCTATGAAATAGTACTACATTATTATCTCCTACCTTTATAAGCAAAACATCCAACAATGTATATTTATTTGTTTAACTGCCGGAGTCGCTATCTAGAATCTTTCACTAATATTACTTACATGTAAAACTATAAATAGATTTGTTTCAATCTAGGAAAATGTCGTATCACGGGCTTGATCACTCGACATCACGAACATGTAACACTTGTAATCCGGTACCCTTGCCCTCCCATATATCATGTGTGCGTTATGACAGTCCTGTCGGTGTCAAATAACTCATTATAACCCGTATCCGATAACACAATGGGCGGACATGTTATAATAAGCACAACATTTGCTACAAAGCATTAATCTGTAGATTGTCTGTAACTCATTATAACCCATATACTAGTATGCGATAACAAAACGGGAGTGTATGCGGTCATTATATATTTATATATACCATACATAGGCTTCCCATTAAAGTATACAAAGGCCAAGGGCATACTAGAATAAATATACTTGTTCACGCACTGGTAATCTTTTGATTGCCTATATATACATCTCACCATAATTTCTGATATTCCAAAAGAAGACATCCGGGGAAACATCACAGCGTTAATATGTATAGTACGCATTCCTGGAAATATCAACGTCCAATATCCAAAACGTCAGGCGCAATAACACGACGTTACGTCACTGGGTCGTGTTTAAAACATGAAATCCCTTTTGGGAGTTTGGTGTCACACACATCTCATCTCCAGTACTTTGACACTAGTAGTGTTAATATATAGTAGTAACGAGCATCAGAGTTCATTTACCTACACATTCAATGATAATTATTCCTTGGGCGCGCGTCCCACACGAGATGCCAGTTTCGCGCTTACACATGCTCAAACGGGGTCCCGACGTCGGCAGCTCCAGCCCCGATCTTGGATGTATATCTTGGTCCACACGTGCTGGCTCGTAGGCGACCTGCTGATACTCCTGGAAGGAGCCACTACGGGCACCTGCTACAACACTGGAATCATCCAGATATATCCAGAAACGGTGGGGCTTCTTCCTCGTTAATAATGCTTCCAACACAACGTCTTTACAATCACCGTACACGGTTTTGTAGGAGGCGAGTTTCGTCGTACGGCCTCCGTTTTGTAGTAAACAGAAACCCAGCTCGATTTAAGCTGCAGATTCTTCATATTCGGACACATGGACACTTAACTTCCGGTCGATGAAGTAACCCCGATGCTGCCATTTGATAATTATGGAGTCATAAACTCTTCTAATAGGATCTCAGCCTTAAAACAATTGAAAAACGCTATGACCGTTATCCGCAAACTCTTCACGTAGGCATATTTCCTTATAACTTATTGAATAACGTTTGCGTGCTCAACCACAGTTTTAAAAAGAAGGTTTCTTGAATAATTAAATCTAAAGAATAGTTCCCAGAAAGACTGCAGTTTAATCAGCAAGCCTAACAATTTGCCGTTTATTTTTCAATCCTAACTGGTTTACGTTTTGACCAACCTTACTTAACTTGATGAAGGTCCAGACTGGTTATGACCGTTTGCTCTAATACTCTACCGACCATATTGCATCAGCCAGTCCAATAGACGGAAACCCTTTTTTTCCAGTTATTTAACTAAAAACCTCAGTCATGCCAAAGATGGCATTCGGAGTACGTCGGCGTCGTCGTGGAAACCTGTTATCGAGAATAGCGTACGCTATGGGATAACATTGAATGGCGAGTAAGTCACAGTTGCAGTCTGGCGGGTGGTCAGCTGACTGAGGTCACTGACCTGGCAGGATTAGCACTGACCACATAGTAAGCGAGAGTAGTAGCCTATACAAGCTGTGGTGGGGATTCACTCCAGGTCGGCGGCTTTACAAGTACGTTGTGTGAACATGGCCACAGTGAACAATAGGCAATGTACGTAAATAGATGGACAGAAATATGGACATTTCTCGTAAACAGATAGAGTAGAGTAAAGCATTCTCCCAAATACAAAATGTGCATGACACATGGTAGCACTTGGCTGTCGTTGTTCTTCATTATGTTGAGATTTGTGACATTATAAGAGTTGTGTATTACTTGGAATTGTTGCACATACTTCTATATTGAAAAATATACATCTTTACAACTTTACAGTATATGGAGTTTAACGCCGCTGCGAGAATCTTTCACCGATTTCAACGGATGTGCGTCGAACCACTTTACAGCGTACGGAAAAACAATGCAGATATGCCAGATTAGCGATACAATTCGTTTTACTACATGTTAAAGAATTAGGCACATTTTCTAACAAATCAACTTTGAGTACTAAAGGTTTTATCCTTGTAATTTAATTACAATCTGTCAAGCGATACAGTTCGTGTTACGTCGTTATGAAAAGGGCGTGCTGTCGTTATTTCCTTACGTACGCGACCCCAAAACTGCTTACTACGCTGAGTAGGTTGTTGACTGAACGGATCAAGCGTTCAACACCAATGTAAGCAGATATGTAATCTCGATTACACGAGAAAATGGACTGTGACCGAACCTTTAGTCTGGCGACACGAGTGTTACTGTTGCTCGAAGAAAGAAGCGTCATGTAACCAATCGTCATCCAATGGAAAGACAATGACAGTTACGTTTCGGTTCATGATTATCCCGTTTTGGGTTCGCAGGTGTGCTTTGACCGGCTTGGTCCTTGATCTCCAGAATACAAAAACATACGACTATTTTGGGATTCTACTAGCTGATTGGTTCATAGACACCTGAAACGGAAGATGACTTGATTACCAAGGCCGCTAGATTACGAAACCTTTTATTAAAGCAAGAGTTCTTCCTAAACTATAAAGTTATATTCACAATAACATAAGACTTTAGCTTGGGCATGAAATCGTACACAAAATAAGGTTTCGTAATGTCGGGGTCCGAACATGGAAACTGAGTTACACGACGTAAGGCACTGTTGGAGCTCAAATCCTGACCGTAATCAAATGGCGATTCAACATGAACGTAATAAGAAAAGCACGATGTCCACCGCCGTCTAAATCTCCCAAGTCCTGCAACTTCTTACGAATATCCCGTCCCGTTGTCTCGAAACCATGGACATCATCATTACCGGAAGTGTATCAAAATGAAGATAGAAGGATACGCTGAATCCGGACGTGTCATCACGCTCCCTAAATACAGTATCTTCGTCCCCGCCATGGACTCAAAACGTTTGGGTAAACAGTGCTAAACACTTTAACTTTTATCATGCTCCCAAAATACAGCCAAGGCAACATGCCAACCCGATCTTCGTACCCGCCACGAACTCAAAACTTTTAGGGAAACCCTTTCACTTACCATCCTGTTACACACTATTATTTACCGTATTTTGATTTACTTAAGGGTATGGTTGCCGATCACAACCATGACACTTTACGGATTCGGAACCACAGCAGTCCCAAAATGTCGCCACATATTTGGCTACACATGCAAAACCACACAGCACGCAGTAAAGCGGTCGTACATCAAAGTGTGACAGTGAATACGGAGGTTACCATATACCAGCCTGAATGGGTCACAATAGCCGGAGTATCTAGAGCGAGACGCTAACCACAGAGGGCAACACTGTCCAGTGTATGTATACTATGTACTGGCCAGTAGCATCTTCCGCTCGCGTGTACAGCTGTGTTTCCAGAACCATTAGACGCATATACTAGTATACCCGGCCGTATAGTCCCGCCTAGCCCTTGTCAATGGCGTTTCGTATCAATTTTTCGATTTTTAATGATTTTGACATTTTTTGAATATTGGGAGTCAAAATCATTAAAAATCGAAAGATTGATACGAAACGCCATTGACTAGGGCGAAGTCCCGCCAGGCCAACACAGTACCGTCTAAACCACAGACTATAGATAGTCCTAGCAAATGGTCTATTCTTTCGGTGAGTGAGTGAATATGGAGTTTAACGTCGCTGCGGGAATCTTTCACCCATTTGCGACGACTATTCTTTCGGGTCATCCAGAATACCAATAATGATATCGACTACAATTCAACCATTTTGGTAACATTTCAGTTGACCAGTGCATACTGGTATCAAAAGTAACTCCCCTTTCATCCAGGTTCGTGCCCAATATACAATACACACGTAAAAATGTCAACATATCACCGTCATCAGACACATATACTTAGTATCACCTAGCTACGAAAGATATCTCTTCTGTACCGGAAGTACACCATTCAATGATGATGGCGCTGTCAGATTTATCTCCAGTATGGTGATATTGCTAAAACGCCAACTCCAAATTCGGCAGTAATAGCGACTATGTATGACAGATTTATCGCCAATATGACGATATTGCTAAAACGTCAACTCCAAATTCGGCAGTAATAGCGACGATAATTATTATGACATACTGGACGCCAATATGATGATACTGCAAAAACGCCAACTACAAATTCTGCAGTAACAGCGACAATATATATGACAACTTGCTGACCTTCGCAATGTTTACTTCACCGGCAGGTGATCAACACGGCACAACGTGGTTAATAGCTTCCAATAACGGCGTTAACCCATAGACTTTCAATGAAGCGTAACGCGAGCCATATTAAGCGTGACTGCCATGACAACTATGACGTCAGCAGTACGACCGGATACACATTGGGACTTAAAACATTCCTCATAGACTCTCCGACTGCTCTCTATGAAACTGGACATGTTTATGTTATTTCCGGATGTTTACGTCGGGCTTCTTGATCATTGACTATTGCATCATCTATCAATTCTAAAGACGTTTTAGTCGATTGTTCAATGCAACCGTGTCACGCAGCTGTTATAAATGGACTATACCTTGTTATCCTTCTTTCTTTGAACGTGGCCCAAATTATTTTGTCTTTCTACCACGATGGCACTCTTCTTAGTATCCAAACTGCTTTGGTTGACACTTTAACTTGGCCCACATTATTTTGTCTTTCTACCAGATGCAGCCTATACCTCGTAGCTGTTGTTTACCACGATAACACTCTTCTTAGTACTTGTTTTCTTTAAACTGGTCCCAAATTGTTTTGGTTGACATTTGACAAGATACACATGAAGTAGATGCTGTTTACCATGCAGACGTTTTTCCTTATTACTTTCTATTGCGAGCTCATATGGCAGTGTGCTTGGTGCCACTTCTCCGGAATGCTGCACACCAGCCATCCCGTCGTCGGCGGTGGTCTTGGAATTGGCGAAACGTGGTCATGAACTTTACCAGTACATTGGGACGTTCCGCAAGTTCTTGGCCATGCAGAGCCAGTGCACGCGTACCTAGCAATATCACGCGCAAACGCCTGGTTATTCGCTGGCCGTATACAACAGTACAGTCTCTATACATAGTTCCGTCGTGCTGCCTTTTATCTCGCGTGAATCAAAAGAAGCTACACAACAAAAACGTAACATTCCGAACACAGCCTGTGTCGTTCCCACAGTTCACCGAGTTCTTCCGAATGAAACCCGACCAAATCTGTGTCAGTTGAGCATGGTGTCCGGATGTTATCGACAGGTTGTATGATGGCAATCAGGTATATTTGTAAAGAATGTTCTGTGACTGAACGTATATTACTGTACTGTCGAGTTGGAAGCAGGTTGGGTTCGACTGGAGAGTTTCTAAACATTTCTAAATGTTTTGACAGTCATCACGAAGTTGACTTCAACTTGCATTGTTCAATGTTGAACAATAGGCAGAGCATCCAATCACCAATGTGTGGAAATCAGACCCAATTGTTTGCAGTGAGATCTTCTAGTATTGAGTGTAATCTTTCTCAGATCAGGAGACATTTTTCAGTTAGAAACATAGAAAATAAACCGATAGAATAAAATAAATAGAAAAGTCATCCTCGTTGTCGAAATAATCTTGTAAATCTCTTTCTCTCTCATGGTAGAGTATACAAAACTCATATTAATCATAAACAAAATTAAGAATAAAAACCATAAATCACTAATATCATGTTCATACCTATATCACTATATATACACCGATATATGCATGTGTGTGTGTGTGTGTGTGTGTATGTGTGTGTCATATTTCTCTCTCTCTCCCCCTCCCACATCTCTTCTCTCTTTCTCGTGGTAGAGAAAAGATTAATAAACAATAAGAACAAATACCATAAATCACTATCACTAATTGATATCAGTTCATACCTACATCACATGTATATCCCGGCAACTCGACGAACACGGCGCTCTTGGTTTTACTTCCAGTTTCGAAGATAGCTTTATTACGCAATACGAGGAAATGGCCGTGCTGTCTTTACCACATAGTTTACAGGATTGGCCCTCCAGCGGTCAAAGCCCCCTAGCGGTTATTCAGTACCTTGTACCTCCTCCCACGAGTTATATGCATATCTATACACATAGTACGATATGACAAAGGGAAATAATCCTGATAATATTCCGGATCATCAAAAAACGAAATAGGAATTGCGGTTAATATTGAGTAGATGATAAGAAAAATAATGTTAATAAAATATAAAATAAAAATGAATAAAATAAAATAAAATGATACGGTAAATCTTATTTGTAAGTATATATATATTTTCCAAAAAACGATAGAAAGTATTATAATAATGTACAGTTCCAGTTATACACGTGACTCGACTGGGTACACGACTATCGGACGATCGAACACGTGCTTCGTGTCAGAACGCATGTACCAGGCGATATAATACGGCATATCCATTAATACCACGTGACACATGCATGGAGAACGCGCCACGTGCAGCACGGAAGCCATGTGCGAAAGGATGCTGCCATATAAGTAAACCTGACGCCAGATCATTTATCGATGTCTAATGAAGTTTGTGGAATCCAATTCGAAGTAATATCAATCGTACAATTGGCCTGGCGAAACAATAGCTACTACATCGAGAATGTTATGACAATTGTACACTGAGAAGTATGAACACTGACCATAAATCTAGTCCCATACCACAGAGCGATTGTAATCATTACATTCATCGTAGAAAAGAATGAATTTAGCAATCGCAAATCTACACACAATCGCGCTGTACAACAGTCGCGTTCACACGTCACTGTTCTTCTAAAAAAGCATTTGAACACATGCCGTCATTATTACGATTACATGGACAAGAACTGGATCAGATGAGGGTTAAGATATATTAACGAACGGTACTCTGACCAATGAACGAAACGTGCTCATAACAGAATCAAGAGACGGACTCTAGATGTTGACTGGATATTGGTTGAAATTGGGTCAACTGACGAGAGGCACATATTTACTTGAAGTGTCGTCTAAATTATACTCATATCCAAAAACAAGGCTTAAAAGGAATCCATGTGTGACACATACTCTCTCACTCTATACACATCTGTATACACAACAATTCCAATGCGTTCATGAAGATGTATTCAAAGACACCAATAAAGCTGGCATTAATTTGTCCTTATTCTAGATCGCCACCCGGACAGACATCAACACGGGGCGGTTGAACAGTTACAAAGAGCAGTACAACTCTTTCAGTCAAACACTGAAAGCTGTGAACAGTGAAACCATACAGCCACTGAACCACGTCCGGATCAATACTAGATGATGATTCGAAGAAAGCCTGCCGTATCGTAATACTTTGAGATTCAGAATCACCCCCTGCCACAAATTCATGAAGCACCACTGAAGCATCATGAAGAACACATCCAAGGATATTAAACACGGGCAGATGTACAATAAAGTACAAAATTCGACTTTGTCGATTTACGACGGACGTGGCAAAATAAATGTAATGTAAAAAGCGTTGTCCAAGTCAGTAATATTGACCATTTCTTCGTCAGCTCTACAACAGGGTCACCAGCTGACTGAACTCTCGCGTGACTCACATCTTCACTGAACTACGTGCACTAGTTTTCATTCGACCGTCGAAACAAAAGAAACACGAGGTCTATAGATGAAGTAATGACATATATCCTTACCGTAGCATCCATCGGAGAGTCCAAGAATACAACAACGATGTAATTCTCCAAAAAAAAACTAGGAAAAGAGCACAGGGACGGAGCCCGCTACATTCCTACCCCCGAGTCTTCACAGCGTAAACAGAACGGCCTTGACCTTCCAGTTAGGTCTCCTAAACATATGTCCCGACCCGACCTGTTTTCGGAGCCCCGTTATAGCGCACGTTGGCGTAATATGATTCAACGTAACCAGGGCAGTCACACAGCGTAAATATTTATGAACTTTTGTGGACACAAGTTCAAGCGGTGGGGTTTGTTTTCGGGGAAAGCCTAACTCGAGCCGACTATCAATGATACATACGTAATCCTACTTGGTCGATATACAGAAGCATTATGGAGAAGGTTTTGGCGTCAGCTGATAGGATGACATAGATGGAAAATCGTACACGGACTTTTAACTCCGTAGTAAAGTACAGTGTCAGCGGGAACCACCTGTATCTATTGTACCCATACGGATACCACCAGTTCGTATATATACACGCATGTCCAGTTTTCATGTACTCAGATAGGTAGATTACCTCTGACTCTGAAAGTTATATCATCATATATAATAGTCTATGGAAGAAAAACCAGATTAATTCTCTGAACGAGTCTACTTCCTCGTAGTCCGATGACGAAGGACGAGTACTCATGCACTCAGGAATATCTAGGACTCGCTGGAATGCACCTGCTGGTGTTATATTCAAATCTGAACGTAATCTTCTATAGTGCCTCTATACTGTATATTGATTGAATATACTCTTTATCGTAGTATGCCACCACATGCCACACCATTCATCATACGCATTTACTACTTCAACATAATTAGTTTGAGTATTGTCAAGACATAAAATATTATCCGTTGACGATTCTCTTCAAAAGGGTATATTTGAAGTACTAGAACGCAGTTTAATACCACCATTCATTTCGTACGGCTGGATGCTTTCTCCGAGGCCTATCCTAAAGGTTTGGCTTCTGGTATCAAGTTATTGAAAATTCTCGTCAATGTATTGATGCATTCTGAAGCGTGTTTTTGGTACGTCAACGGCGGCAACACTTCTCCAAGGTACGATGGTATCACAAGTGTTCGCCCTGAACGTGAACGTATCTACATATACACGTATGTCATAGGAAGCATTGTTCATCGCACATGTTGGTCCGAGACATTTATGTAGGTAACCCAAAGGTATATTTGTGTCCACGGTTTGATTGTATTCCAAATGACTGTTCTGGTACAGCAATACTTGCATTACAAAAGTTCGTCCAAGGCATTAAGGTACCCCTAATTTTTGTCCGATGCATCAGTAAAGTTTATCCTAAGTTTGATTGTGTGATACATGTTTGTTCTAGCATAGGAACTCTTGTATCGCACATCATTGGTCTCGGTATGCTAGGAACAATGTTTAAGGTAACCATTTTCAGGACAAAAACTTTACTGAAATTGTCCACTGTGCTACAATACTGAGATGTGATAGCAGTGTACGTAACAAGCAAAACAATTCAAATACTTAACTCAGCGACCGCTAAGATGGAAGTACAGTTAGCACGTACAGAACATGCTTTCCACATGGATTTAACACATGGTCAGACGACATGGGTTTACAAAGTTGACTCCACGTGGTTTGTTGGGGGTCAAAAAAGTAGGCCTCCCGTGACGGACTGTGTGACTAGAGCATACTGGGACTCTCTGAAACCAGAGTACCTTGGTGTGTCAAGTGTATATTTGGAAAGGGGCCGCTTTCAAGGTTGTGTTGCTCATATCCCAACTTGCTAAAACAGTGTGGAACCTTGTATCACGACTTGTTAGTACAATGTAGGAATAAATGTGCATTACTTGCAGAAAATGGAGTTTTAACCATGTCAGATCAGTCTGGTACTGACGAACCAATGACAAGCTGCACTATGAAAGTGGCGAAATCGCTTCATACAGGACCGCATCGGAAAGCTAACTTCCGCGGACATCCGGTATATGACGGAACCTCTTCGCTCAAACGTCCAAAGCTCTTCGGCTGCACAGTAACGCATTCAGCAGTTGATCTTTATTGGTGACGAACCATCCGCGTTGTCCATCGGATCCAGATTTCGCTTACGATTCACGGACATTACACTGACCAGCATGCAGACGTCAAGAGAAGCTCCCGTAGGCCAAAGTCTCGAGACCACCACACATCTACATGGGAGGTTCAAAGGTGGCATCATGGCGGCTTGGTACAGCCGTACGTACGACGTCAATATTTGCTTGCAGCATCCATGTTTGTCTGAGATTAGACTGTATATTGACATCTCTCCGGTCAATGAAACTGGGTGAACTATAGTACAACCCATTCCCAATACCGCACTTCACAATCTAACATCTCCTGTATATTTACCATTGCCTTTGCGTTCTGCTAAGCCTTCCAAGTCGGTCTTGGCGCGGGTGGTACGCGAGTACATCTGTGAAAGAGGGTTATAACAGTATAGTAAATGGATAATAAAGGCCCGATTTCAATGGAATATCACACCGGGCTTTCCTACAGTGAATGGTCTTGCCGACCGTGTATCCAGACGTACAAAGGTCTAGGTCAGCTTGACCTAATTCCTCACTAGACAACCATGCGCGTGCGCAATCTTCTCTGACCTAATTAATATTCACAGTTCCTTTTCCTTCATAATAGCGCAATAAGCAATTATTCCTGACAGAATTAATTTTCTCTATGGTTTTATCATAAAGCAAGAATTAATTACTATTTTCAATTTTGGCTTCACAGCTTGCATATCTTTGCGTTTGGATGAATAAAAAGATCGACGCAAGGATTAATATGGTATTGACTGTGATTATCTAAATAGTTTTCTAGGAACGTAATAATCCCAGAATTTTATTTTCGTTTAATTTTCCTTACGAGTCCTTACGGATCGCCAACTCGTAGTCAATCGTAAGCATCCGTATCACATACACGGATTTTCCTTACGAGTCCTTACGGATAGCAATGTTCCATGGATGCTTACCCTTACGAGTTGGCCACTTTTACGAGTTGTTACGGATTTATTTACGGATGCACGATTGACTACGAGTTGGCGATCCGTAAGGACTCGTAAGGAAAATCCGTGTATGTGAAGGGGGTATTAGATCCACATTTCAAGAATATATTACGCTAATATGCGGTTTGTCAGTTTACTGAAACCTGCATCACACATGGCACATAATATCGCTGTTTAACGGCCTGCGAACATCGGATGTTGCACCGACCAAAGGGTGGTAGATTAAATCTAGAACAAGTTACATCCAAGGTGCCCGTTCCACAGAACAATCGGAGCGCTACGAGAGTCGTGTGGATTTGCTACGGCGTTACGACTCTCGTAGCGCTACGATTATTCTGTGAAACGGGGAGCCAGGATGTTTGACTGAAATACACCAAGAAAAAAACTACTCTTCACCATCCGAATAATACGATATAATACCATCACAATAATGAACGATGTGGTTATTGAGGGAGGGCACTCCATAGTAACTATGCCAATCCCACAAAAAAAGCTAATCATCCCACAATCTCCTAGTTACACACCTGCCGAAATACATCTAAACTGTTACTAAGAGAGTTGTGCAGATGTCTGGGAATGGCTTCCTCATAGACGTGCCGTTCTATCTGTCCCCGCGCCGCCCCTCTCCAGCCCCCCTCCCTTCCAGTAAGTTTAGAACTGTGGTGAAGACAATCTAGAGCGTGGGAGAGCAGCGTTCTTGGCCAGGTGAGGCGTACTGTTCTTCCTCGCGATGGAAGTCTGCCAACGCCGAGCTAAAGTTCTACCTGAAGCCGAGTCGAGCACGAGTCCCCATTACTAGGATCCCATTCCGCCACAGACCCAGTGCGGCCCGTGGATGCGTGCGCCAGCAGTAAATAACACTTCATACATTGCAGGATAGAACTAGTTTTCCTGTAGTCAACAGCGTGCCAATCAACCCTCGTAAGCATAAGTTCTGGGACCATTTAGACATAGTTGAGTCTGATGACGTCGTAATTCAAACAATGCCATTTTAAAATTAATTACTTTTTCAAAACCTTTTAAATCGTGAAATAATCCCGCTGCGACAAAAAGACATCTTCTAAGTCAAGGCAGAAGAGTTGATGAATCTAGCTAGAAAGAGTAGTAGAAAAGCTTAGTGGAGTGCCTATAACCCGGGATACAGTGCCCAGTTCGTCTTGGAGCATTGCCTGCTTGACGTTGCGTATGAAAGAGTCGCCGAATCTAGACTTCGAGGATGTCGACGTGAACAGTTTTCGTTTGCATCGTACTTTCCCCTTTAATGTAATTTTCGACTACCTGTGTTATCGTAAGAGATGAACCCGTAGTAAATGTGAAATGATAAAAAAATATCAAATGCCAAGTCAGAACAGTAGGCCTACTGAAAAAGAACCATGGTACGTGTAGTCCACACAAGTAGTGTATGGCGATATGGGCATGCACATTTCAAACACACAGACTTATTTATATTATGTCAATATTGGGTCATTGACTATTTTCTTCCTACAAAAATGGTACGATCCTTAGCAAATTTGGAGTAGTATATGATCACCAATGGGCAACATTTCCGTAACTTTTAGACCAATACAGTTTTGAGCAACGTCATCCCTTCAAACTGCATAACTGACGGGAAGCTAAAACCTCTTCGGGCAACGGTCAGTATGATATATAATATACCGGCCGGCTTGATATAGACAGCTGTTTCCGGTCGCTGTGCTCACCGACAACTGACCCGTGGTCAGAGAGGAGAATACCAAGTCTCTCTATAAAAAATAATGACCTTGCTATATCAGATGATAGTCTAGATGACCATAACCCGTGTCCATACGCCGAATTTATACCGGTATTTCTATCTAACGTGTGTTTTATATAACGCCTTCCTCTCAACTCTTGGGCGTACTTTTCGGAATCGAAGTAAGCAATAACAGAAATCGCCGAGTCAGCTAAAATCAGTTATGTCCACAACTCATTTGTAATGAAACAGTTAGGCCTACTACTTTGTCATCAATATATTAATAGAACTATATCTTGATATAAACTGGCATACTAGAAACATATAATAATGATACTACATGTAATATACTTAAACCATGTAAACTGGCATAGATCTAGTGTCACATTATTAGAATTACTCTACATAATGAATATCTAACTAGCACATAATAGGTATTGCAACACGTATACCATCTGAGAAACATTTATGTCACAATAGGTATGGACATTAATAATAATATAACGTTTTGTTTTCGAGGAGAACGCGATCTGAGGAAATATGATAATGCATGCATATATTGTTTCTTCGTGTTCAGCGATGCGTGAGAGTGACGTCACGGGCGCTAACGCTAATGCATATTCCATCCTTGAACTTTGACATCTGACGTAATTCGTCAGCTGACTACTCTTTTCCGTCAAACTCTGACTAATATTCGCACTCAGTAGCTTCATGTGAAAGGAAACATGAAATACATCATATGCATATGTTACAACAATCGTCACATCTAACATAAAAATACAATAAAAAGTACCATATTTCAACATATGAAAACTATGCTCATACTAGAAAAAGACCCATGATTTTAAAGGAAAACTTCCCAAAGCGGGTTGAGATATTCATATTCATATGTTGAGACATTTATAAAATATTATTTGAGGATTCTTACGCGCGCACGCACAAACTATCGCTTCCATGGTGATAAGTATGTCATGATATACTAAATATGCGACTCTCTTCCTTTAAGACGTCTATATTGGAATAATAAAATTATAATACTCTCAGAATAACCATTATATATTCATTTTCTTTGGCTTGTTTGTGACAATACTTTGTTTTCCCCGATGCATACCTAATATTAGGGTATGTAGCCTACTTCTATATGTGTATATATTAGATATGTAATAAGGACTACAGAAGCTGACGTTGGGTCCAATCCGTGCGCTCATCGTCTAAAAATAACCCCTGATATCATCTATGGAATAGTTATATAGGGAAGAACTGTGCCATCAGCTGATCGCAAATTTCACTGGATCAATAATATAATACCATATAATTAAAATGCGACTTAAACTAACTCGATGCTTTTGAAGGGAGCATACACTATAAAGACACAAGACTATTGTGTTGTGATAGGGAAAATAACTCAAGTTTTGTAAGCCGAGTTGAATATTATAATTGCATATTGCTGTAGCGGTCTAGAACTAGAAGCTCATGAATTATTAACCGAAGGGAATTCTGGGAAATGGCGTCATAGTAAGCCTTTGTCCGACATACGCTACACCAAGGTTAAATCGTAGAAATAACACTATAAATCAACCGTAACTCGCTAAAATATGTACAGATGGTTAATATGAAACCTTATTGTTTAAAAAATAATCAATTAGTGCGATGACTAACTGTAGTTGCTTCAGGAAAGACCAGCTGGGATCTATCTTGAGCCGGTTTTCCACACACAAAGGAATATGACAGGTTGTGGAAAACGCGGATTTCGTGTAAAATAGGGGTTAATTTACGTACCTCTTCACCACATAAAGGTGAGAAAAGGGGACTGGCCCTAGTCCCTGTTGGATCCCCTAATTGGGACCGTTCCACACTCGCTGTCAGGTAAAACTCCAAGCACTCAGCGGAATTCCGTCTCTCGACTCGCTCCTGAACAGCTGATCGCCGGCGACCTAGATGGGAGGGATGTATACGACGATCTGATTGGCTGGCGTCTACGTCACTAATACATGCACACTAGACCGGATTGCATGCGCTGGTGCAGCGTGCATTCGAGCACAGTTTGCAGGGTGATATAAGCTGTATATTGCACACCCTTGAACCAATTACAAAGCACGACGATCCCGTGCATGTGTACATTGCAACTTGCAATGATTGTTCGTCGATGACACCTGTCAGTTTATGGATCCCGAGACTTCCAGAAATAAAACAGATGTGCACGCTTTGCAGCCCTGCCTGAGGATTATAAATCAGCTGATCCGTGCTCAATTGATCTCCTTGTTAATCTGGGCAGCTAACAGTAATGCAAGTTGTACGACGTCACTGATCATTACATTGAGCAATATTAGATCTCATAGTTTTACCCTGTCTTATTTTCAACTGCGCATAAATAGATATCGAAGAACGCCAGGGCGATGTGACCTACATCAACCTACATCAGTTCGACGGTAGCGTTCACGTCATATGTAGTGATTTCGAGAAATAAACGTACGGAGAATGTATTTATCTAATCTAACAGCATCATTAAGAGCATATACTAGTATGAAATAGAAGCGGCTGTAACATATTGAAAATAACACTACCAAAAATATCATAGACTACATTTTATTCATAATTATGTAGAATATATCTAGACCAATGCATCTAAAATCAAGAGAAAGCTAAACCAAGTATAAACATATATAGTCACAATATTCTCCTACATCAAAATTATGGAAAGGATAACGTGTATGCCATTTAAAGCGCAATAACTATTCGACGTCATCCAACGACGTGACGACAACGTTGTAATTAGGTGTAATGCTATCTGGGATACAAATTCCCATCTACCCAGGAGTATGATATAATATGAATAAAATACGATTTTTTAAAAGGTAAATATAAATAGTATAAGGGACTACAATAATAACGATATCCGGGTACTAGATATAAAATAACAATAGTTCTATTATATATTATATATACAATATTAATGTATAGGTATGCCTTATACACGTAACAGGAGAACAATGCAATTTAAGTAAAAAATGTAAAAAAAATAAAAATACACTAAACCGCCTGTATCATGTAACACATTTATACAATGGTAGTCCATGAACCGAGTACTATAAAAGTGCACATGAGTGCGTATTCTACAATGACGGACACGCGACGGTACACAATTAACTTTAAATACATAAATAATTACATATTGATATTAACAAAATATTAATGGTTCTGACAATGATGTCATATCGTACTAGCCTCTAGAAACCCTAAATCAAAACTATTTCCACTTTATAATTGTTTTAGTAGTGGACATTTTATTTAAGCTAATCTAATAGTGCTATGAATTTAAATTGCGCAGGATATAGGCCTATATGATCAGGAATGTTGATACGATCAGGAACGTGTATGAACCATAAATCCTGATTTTTTGAATACGTGATGGTATCCTACAATATTACAGTTCATGAAAATGTTTATAAATATCTCTCTTTACAAAACGAAAATCACCTGTGTCAATGTATAACTAGCTTCAATGGATACGAACGCAAAGTGCACGCGACATATTCCATTAAAATATTTGTATGTCAACAAACCAGCCCCAACAACGCTTTCAAAACATATTGATATTATTTCCTTTAATATTGTTGCGTTTGTTTACGTACATGCATCTCAGGTCAGATGCACTGTAGCTTGGTGCCCCAAAACTGACATTTGACCGTTGATAATGATAACAATGAAATGAATGAATCATGAATAATTAAATTTCTCTACACGTCAATGTCAACGAGAACGGCATACTGTTTACTATATTTGCACATTATAATGGTTACAGATACCGACCAATGAACACAGTCTGAGAGGAACAGTATTAACCGACTGGAAAAAGTCAAGGTCCCACTGGAAACCTGCAGGGGGCGTTGTCGTTTTCCTGCGATCTGATTGGCTAAGAGTGTCACACCTCCGCTGCGAGCGAGGAAGCTAGCTCCAAACGACGCTGACAGGTGTATGGGGTGTGCGGAGTTTAGAATTTAATGACAAGTCGGTCAACTATAATATATTATTATTATTATTATATTATTATATTATTATTATACTTCTACTACTACTACTACTACTACTACTACTACTACTACTACTACTACTACTACTACTACTACTACTACTACTACTACTAATACTACTACTATTAAGACTACTACTACTAATAATTATAGTTAAATAAATAAATACATAAATATGAGGAATACAGTACGGTAAATTAGTAAAAAACACTTTGGCTTGACATTTCCACGAGTCCGTATACTGGTTGCACTCCTTTCGGATGACCTACAACTCGGACATCGTGAAGCACTTCTAACTAACATGTCTGGTGTTCTGCGGGCTTAAGCACGTCTCTGTCTGGGGGCTACTTCTGTTTCCTCACTACGCTAGGCTATTCCCGTGCTGGCCTATTACCGGTCATTACGTGCCCTTACACGTCTTTATAAGGGAAAGTTCAGATTGTTCAGATGTTTTGCAAAAAAAGGCAACACCGCAGGGTGTTACAATTACATACAGTACGGTTGACGATCATACTGTGAGTACGTGCGTGTGTGTGTGTGTGTGCGCGTGCATGTGTGTGTGTGTGTGTGTGTGTGTGTGGATGTAGTGGTAGTTGTGGTGGTGGTGGTGGTGGTGGTGGAGGTGGGGTATTGAAGGTGGGTTTTTGTTGGACTGGAGACAATGTCATGTTAATGGCTTATTCGAGATGATATCAAATTGTTGATGGAGTATGAACAGAAACGCCCGAGGCTTGGCAGTATGTACTTGATATATTGATTCGAATATACGGAAGGATACAATCATGTCGTTAAAAATGATTATGGTTATGTTTTTCATCATGCGATGATTCGTTGGAATAAGAGATATAATTATACTTCAATCCTGGTAACACATGCGATAGATGGGCATGAGATTGATTGTAGACGGTATACAATAGGATGTATACTGGTAACTAGTATTATTGTAGTGGAATCCACTTTGCCACTGTCTGAAAGTAATAAATGGCATCGGGTCAACTACGAGAAAGTGTTGCATATTTTTTTCAAGAAGAAAATGGTTTCTAAAACGCACAAATACACAGCTCCCGGTGTTCATTGTCAGTTAGGATTAATACATTTTGCCTTTTTAGTTTTTACAGGCATCGACACACGGCCTCGGAACTGCCTGAAGTAGGCCTGCATCGTGTAGCACAGTATAGGTATTACACCACCAAATACTTTCTCATAGGCCACAATGGTAGCGTTTGGATTGATGTAATCTTTAGGAAGGAAAGCACAATACCTGACCACATAATTATGAAGTAACAGTTCATCGTCTGCATAGTGTGGAAACCCACAAATGAAAGAATTCTACCGACGTGTATTTTATAAACACTCACAGGAAGTGGGTCACCCTGGTTTCGCAGATATTTCTCAACTCTGAATTTCACAGGTAGATGGCTCAGATCAATGGATCAAGTTGTAATTATTTCTTATGCCAATTATAAACC
>JAVCKZ010012790.1:0-20263 GCA_034780755.1 Lepetodrilus elevatus | reverse complement strand
AGTAGTAGTAGTAGTAGTAGTAATATGTCTCAAAACAATGGATACTAAAGCTATAAATGGATTGTATTTGAAAATAATACAAGCGAGGCATTAATATATAATTTATGAAAATCTGAATTATTACATAATGAATATACATTATACTTTAATAGCAATGCCTTCACGATGTTCATTCATTGATATTACACACGATCATGGCGTATAATTAATGAAAATTAATAAATACTTGACGAAAAAAAAGCCATGGCATTAATATTTTAAATTCAAAACCAGCGGGTTTCTCTAGAACTTCACACGTTGTGTAAGTGAAGGCTTTGTGAAGAAATAACTTGTCAAGTTTGCGAGTGTAGCTTATTTATCACAGGGTGGGGTGTTTTGTCTTAACTGTCACATATATTGACGTCCCATTAGAGCGAGGAGGTATATAAGCATTGTTACTATGTTACAGCACATGTGGTTATATCGTCACTCGTCACGCGTCGTTGAATCACGCTGGTGGCGATGTTTTTCTTGGCGTTCGTTGTGTTTTTGGCGGTTGCTAATTCTGGTAGGTTTTTTATATACATGTATTGAAATAGTTACATTTTAAAAATTAAAATGTGACATTTTAAAAACTTTATTTATGCATATGTATTAAATATTCCAGCTTCTTTGTGACCTCACAGAGCAATTGTACTTTTTTTAATAGTAAGCCTACAAGGCACCGAGCTTACGAAACTTTTTAGTACGATTACATGCTCAAGCTCAAAGTTTATATGGAGATTAATGAAAACATTCTTGGAGTTGAGCATGAAATTGTGGTAAAAAAAATCGTAATCCCGGGGCCTGGGTCCCGTTCCATAGAACGGTTGAGAGGATTCAAAGTCGTAACTTGATCTACGACACTCGTAACTCTACGATTATTTCGTAGAACATGATGATGAGCGATAATGGATATCTATGTTACTGTTATCATTATTATGTGGTAGTGATGGCTGGCTAGTGCGCTTGATATACTGTATATCTCATTATAAGTGAACCATTTCCTGAATCCCGTGAAACCACGATATGTTACGAGAACCTGCTCGCGAGTAGGCGTGAGATAATTACGTGATAAATAAGAATGCCTTCATTGTAAACCCTTATTTAAAAAAATGTACAGTATACATGATGCATGTTTAAAGACCGGTACACATTCTTCACATAATGGTTACCAATGTGTATATTTGTATATGTTCGTATAGCGAAATATCCTATTTAATTATAATTGCACACGTTGTATTAAAGCGGGAATTATAAGCTGTATTACTTTTTCCAAATCCCGTGACATTTTTTATCAAGGTAAACTAAAACTAAAATTGTTTCAAAATTGACGTGCTTGTCTTTGCATCTGTTGTTAACCCCCTCCCTGCTGGAGTAAACACAAGCACTGCTCTTTAGGGCATCTCCGATTGCATCTAGCATGGAGAGGGTTAATAACAAAAAGCGGAATGTCGTGTTCAATTAATATATAGAATTAAAGTTCCATTTTAATATTTCGAAGTCGAAAATGTATGTATAATGTGACATTCACTATCACAGCAGTCATACAGCAAGCGTAATGCTAACCAGGATTCATAACGTTTCTTTATTAAATAATAACAGGTAAACTGAACTAGGTCGACGATAAATAGTCACAGATAACGTGCCGTAAAACAGTAACAAAAATGTAAATAATTGTATAGAACTATCAGAGAACTAAGTCTTCAAACACCTTTGAGCAGTTAGCCCATAGCTGGATACCGGCGCTTTATACATGTAAGTTATTCTCATTAATAATAATAATAAAAAACACCATTTACGGAATAGATGAATACAACTAAAATTATTCATTATTATACTCAAGTTCAAAGGAAACTAATTATTCAACGTCATTTATTTTCTTTCCATTCAACATTTGCAAATGCCAATGCAGACAAGTTAATAGTGGATATACATTTGACTGGCTTCTTGTGACGTGTGCTTTATAATGTTAATTAATTAAAAATGGAAAGGCATGTATTGTAACTGCATAGTCTGTCTGTCAAATAGTATGTTTCCCATCTATAATCCGTCTGGCTGCTAACCCCAGATCAGGGGTGCGTTCAATCAGCTGAGTAAGCGCTTATCTAAACTGGTTCCCTATCCCATGTACGGTTCATACGACTCTTGAGACAGTGGCTAGTTTGGTAAGCCGCTTGTAAGTCTTTGTGTCTTTGAACGCACTCCTGGTTCTGGTTCTGTTTCTGAGGCCGCTCCTTTTGCCCGTTCTATCCATGTTCTGTGTCAGTTCGGAACATGTTCAGTTCTAGGCAAAAGAAGAGGAAAAGAGCATAACTCGCTCACACAAAATGGCGGCTTATTTCCATACTCCCGCAGCTACATCAAGCATTAAATCAATAAATCGATACTGAATAATTAACAAATAAAACGTTATTTCAAATAGTATCTGCCATAACTTGACCCACTTGCTCTGTATAAGACTGCCCTGCATTACTTTCCCAGAGTGAGAGACTATACTGTGTGTTGTCTGCTATGTTCTGTCTGGTCCATCTATTCCGCTGGTACAGTTCGACCAGGTTCCAGACATGTTCTAAACACGCTCCTTTTGGAGTGTTCTGAAAAGACAAGTTCCGGACAGTATTCTAGGGCACAAGGAGAGGCCTCCATACGGTAGTACGGCTATACTTCCGGTCAGTTTGATTTCTTTGTCATTCCAGGCACGCTAGGACAAGGCAGAGCGCCACTCCCGGATGGCGGCTTCGTGATGCCCTCCCTCATTATAAGACGACCATCCACTACGCCGGCACCCCCACCCCTAATGATGCCATTCCTACCGGCTTTAGCGCCACCACCCAACTCGCTTCTGTCGTCAATAGGTCAAGTCTCTGGTGTCGCGCAGCCCGAGCCCGTGTACTCCCCACCTGCGCCTGGAGGAATGCCACCGCCACCACTACCTGCAGGAATGCTCCCGCCACCTGGAGGAATGCCACCACTACCCGCAGGAATGCTCCCGCCACCTGGAGGAATGCCACCACTACCTGCAGGAATGCTCCCGCCACCTGGAGGAATGCCACCACTACCTGCAGGAATGCTTCCGCTACCTGGAGGAATGCCACCACCGCCACCACGTAGAGGAATGCCGCCATCTGGAGGAATGTTCCAGCCACCTGGAGGAATGTTCCCGCCACCTGGAGGAATGCAGTCTAAACCTGCAATGCCAACATCTGGAGGAATGCTGCCCCCGTCATCTGTAGGAATGCTGTCCCCGCCATCTGGAGGAATGCTGCCCCCGCAATTTGGAGGAATGCTGCCCCCGCAATCTGGAGGAATGATGCCCCCGCAATCTGGAGGAATGATGCCCCCGTCATCTGTAGGAATGATGTCCCCGCAATCTGGAGGAATGCTGCCCCCGCCACCTGTAGGAATGCAGCCTAAACATGCAATGCCACCATCTGGAGGAATGTTCTCGCCACCTGTAGGATTGTTCTCGCCACCTGTAGGAATGCAGCCTAAGCCTGTAATGCCACCATCTGGAGGAATGTTGCCACCGCCACCTGGATTGCCATCATCTGGACAATTGCCAATACCTATAAAACTGCCGCAACCTGCTTTTATGTCCCCTCTAAAACCAATTCCCCTACCAACAAAAATGCCAAAGATTCCGGGAATGCCCGCATCGCCAAGAATGCTCCCACCTTCCACACCGAACAAGATACCTTTTGTATTCAGAATGTCCCCTAACTTTTCTTTCCCAAAACAGTTACCGAGCATGATGCCGAAACGTCTGCCAATGATGCCGAGACGTCTGCCAATGATGCCGAGACGTCGTCCTGTGATGCCGAGACGTCGTCCTATGATGCAGAGACCTCCGCCGATGGCGAAGCCGATGCCATCTCCCAAACCGTCATTCTTCATGCAACTCATCACGTTCATGGGTCGCTTGAGAGCGGCGGAGGAACTTGACTGTAAGACTGTACCGGAGCTACTGGGAATTGAGATGCCCCGCTATTATCCAATGGACTGCGACGACAAGTGTCCCTTCCTCTTGACCTGTAAGATGGTGGGGCCCGTCGGCCATTGCTGCCCGCCTCTAGGTGAGCGAACCTTCCTGCGCTTATTCTGAGCTGTGTCTACTTTCGCATACGCTGTTTTGCGCATGTTCTAAGTTTTTATATTTACTTTTGCCTACTTTCACATATTATGCTGAGGGTTTTTTGCATTCTATAAATGTACCTTCGATAATACTGAGTTTCGTCTATTGTCGCGTACTCTGAATGTTGCGCATATTTATACTGTTTTGTCTACTTTTCGATTAAACTGAGTGTTACGTAGCAGTGTTAAATCTGTTAACCAATACCAATGATACTATCGCAATCCAACATAAATTACGCTGTGTAATATTACGTCCGTTGTGAACCATCCTCGAAAAACAGGCCATTATAGCGCTTACAGTTTACTTGACAGCCAAATTACATTTTACATTATTATTTGACGATACTTTAAAATAAGACTTTGCTCACTTGGTATCTTATGTGGATCTGTTTTCTCATTTCAGTGACGGATTCAATGATAAAAATGCTGGGCCAGATTGAAAGGTTTAAGATCCTTGGATTGTGAGTTCAGCTCCGCCTGAGTCTCTCTCCGTGGGTCTCTGCCTGCCAACAGAACTTCGTCAACCCACCGGATGTGACGTCACATTACTTCCGATGTCGCGAGTGGGTACGAACAGAGACGAGGACGGGTACAAGGAACAGAGATTAACTGAATGTCGCTGTTATCTTTGTTGTTAGTGTATATATACGCAGTGACAACGGAGTGTTGGTGTATACAGAAGCCATACATTTTATACGCGTATTCGTGAAATTACCTCATCCTTGTAGCAGAGTTCATACGATACCAATAAAGCATGATATGTGTGTGTTAGTCTCGTCCCATGTTGTATGTTATGATAACTAAGGGGGCATAGTACAGTTTCTCATCATCAACGGTAGCCAAGTAGTTCTTAGAAAAGGTAGGTTTTGCATACGTTCCATTGTCTGTGCCCTGGTATCTTTGTGTGTTATGTTATGTACTATGAATGGTATTGTTTCCCAAATGAAGTAGGTTCCATACAGTTTAAATTGCAATCTAAGTGTATATCACTACAGCACATCTATATGATAGGACGGCGTATCCATTCGCAATATGAAGTTGTTAGGTTAATATTGCTGGTGCATTCCAGCCACGCTACGTGTTGATTGTCACTGCTTGCATTTTGCCAATTTCTGACTCGATTGGCACCTTCTGGTTTTTTTCTGTTAATATTAATAACTGGACCTCTCTATACAAGTGGGTGTAAAGCTTCCTAGTTCATATTAATTGAATAGTTTACTAACAACATCCCCTCGAAATAAGATGATTTATTTGATAGATGATAGTGTAAATAAACTGTACTATGAACCTATGAACCTATGAACCCTCCTTACCCCTCCCTCCCCCCACCCCCTCCCTATCCCCAACTCAAAAGATTGACGGTGGCACGAACGATGAAACATAACTTATTTTACATTAATTTGCTATCCATATTGAATCCATTACAGTAGGCAGTTATGTACTTACCTGACATGTAATATGTTTTAAGCATATCCCCGTTCCTCGTAACAGTCGTAGATACGATTGAATGTAAGTCAAAAGTTACGGACCCAATGCAAGTATAAGTCAATTGCATGAAACATTTGTATCACTATAATAACTGAGAAGATGGTTATCTAAAACTATTGTAGCAATACATACGGTTCATACAACCGGATTAACATGTATAGATTTGACTTACATTTAATCGTATCTAAGGGACCCAGTATTACTGTGGAGAAAAAAAATACATTATGGCAAATCATTGTTTGGAAGTGACACACAACAACAATCTTGACTATAAAGGAATGTAAGACCAACATTTATATTACGTCAAATCCATGCTTCAGAATCATGCTCATAGCGCTACATCTTTGGTCACTGGATCAAAGCGCTCTCATTTCAACTTCTCAACTTCCTTCGGGTAGCAATTCCATCTCTTCCTACCGGGTACCCATTCACAGTTGGGTGGATTGGAATAGTGTTGATCGAAGCACTGTTCTCAAGTGCTTTACGATGCCATGAGCTAGGCTTGAACCTCCGGATTATCAAGCAGACTCGCTACCTCTAGACCACCGCGCATCGCAACTACTTTAAAATAGTACTATCATGAGGATACTGACCGCGTAGTGATACATCCAGGTCGTCATTGAGGAACACGAAAACCAACCGGAAGCACTTTTGACAGATGATGCCTTTCAAAAAATGAATTACCTGTATCGTCGCAGTGTAGTTGTCTTTGGTTCGTCAGTATCAGCCGGTGGTGGTGGGTTTACTGCAAACCGGATCTACGGCGTCGCCTGAGACCCAGGGCCCGCATTGTCGAAATGTCTTAGCAAAGAACTTCTAAAAAATTAACATAAGCAGAAACCAGTTAGGCACTTAGTACTTACGAACTTCTTTCTTAGGACTTGCCAAGTTTCGAGAATACGGGCCCAGAATGTTAACTAGCTAGTGTTGTCCACCTTTTTTTTTCAAACGGAGGTTAAATTAGGCTTTCCACATGAAAATGCATTTTTATGTAATCTAGCAGGATATATTTATTAGTATTCCTTTGTATAAATTGTGTATGTATAATCCATGCATATAATAACATTTTACAGCTGTAAATCGATACCTTTTATAAATAAGGATATGCAAAAGTACAATCGCCATTTTCTCAAAACCGTTGTAGTGGGAGGCGACGACGGGTATTGATAAAAACTGACAAACTGACAAATCATACATGATAACAGCGAAACAACCTTGAACGTGGCTCTAGACCACAATTGTTTTATGTACTTTATCGTAGTTATGTGTAATCGCATGTTTTTATATGTCGACACTCATGAAAAATGGGTGTCATAATAGTTAGTCCATACAACAACAATAGTAAACACTTTTATCATGTTACGTGAGATAATCATACCTCCCGGCAGATTTTAATTTTGTTTCGGAAATAGTGTCGTACTTCAACGGGTTTCCTAGCTAGTTGATCATCGTATCGATAACAGAATAGTTCATAATATGCGTCATTAGAAACGCTGTAGTGTGTTAACAGCATTCGCTAGGAATTGACTGGGAGAAGAAATGTGTATTATCCAATGAAGAAAATCGATGATAAAATTGGCATTCATATTTCATTATGTAAGTAGTTCCTTGATTATTTTTTTTCTCTAAAAATATTGATTTAAAAATAAATGGAAAATACAATTGCAAGCATAACTGACAATAACGAATGATTGATGTCGTGATAATATGTTTGTTTGGGAATATCGTCATAATTATTGTAGCCTTACCTCTTGAGCCGGGAAAATGTGTTACCTAGCCATATTTGGTATCAAAAGAAGCTCAATGTTTTCAGCTGGTTATGCCCTACAAGATGTGAAAACTCCTCTTTCGTCCTCCTTGGGGAACAATATTTACAAGACGATTAATTCAGCATAGTAATTAGTCCTGTGTCCGAGATATAACTTTACACCACACATATTGCATTGTTACTACCCACTATGATATATTTGATCAAAGCAGGTGTTGATGGGATTCACGTTATTAGTTGTATTCTACAAAGTGTAAGCAATCTGTTAACATCAATATCGTGCAAATAGTTTATGGGTGACAACCATTTTAAAGTCTGTCACACCTTATTCTCACCCAAATACTCATTTTTACCCTAGACAGAAAAGCAAGTCTAGATGTCTTGAGAATAATTTCAGCGGCTCCTGTCAATGAATTGTATTAATATTAAAACTATTTACTTCAATCCTCTGAGACCGTGGATTGTCTAACTATTTTAACAAGATTATAGTTTGAGGAATATCATTATATTTTATCCTCACCTAAATTTGCATTCACCTAAGTAGCTTACATTACTTACAGGTACATATATTCCAATTACTGCTTCGCAATTCCAATATACCCTTTTTCTTTTATAAAACCGTGTTTATGCGATGGTATTCCTGAACTTGTAAGATATTAGACAGCTATTGGTCAGCTATTCGCCAATCAGATCCGTTCTAGGCAAGTCCTGTTCGTAATTCCCTCTAATCAACGTCTAAAAACATTAGGTCTACAAAGAAATATATTACGTTTACTTTCTAAATAGAATTGCTGCACACCGTGCGTAGCAACAATAGCCAATATTAAGCTTTCGATAACGACAACGGTAGAGATTGACGTTAATCTGCTCACGTGAAGCCAGGAGACCATACAGATAATCGATTATGGCGTAGTTTTTTTAAATATTAATCCTTGTTATCGACGGTATCGCTGTCATTGTTGTAGGTAGTTATCAAAAAAAATCTGGAACAAGGAGGTGATATAGCCTCGTATCTAGATCTTGGTGGACTCTGTACATTAGCTAACTATTCCGCATTAACGATATATAAAAAGAAAATCCCACATAAAAAGATGTTTTAGTATATTATTTATATATAAGTAGATACTTGAATAATACAATAATTCCAGAAAACAAAAAACATCTTAGTTAGTGTTTTATTCAAGACAAAATGGATAGGTTACAATAGTTACAACTTAAATTATTTTGTAAAGCTCCAAAGGAAGGGGGAAAGAGGATGGGGAGAGAAGAACGATTGTTAACCCTATCCCTGCTGAAGGCGACTTAAGTTGCCCGATCACATGCAGACATAGAACACTTTGTTTTATTCAGCAGGGAGAAGGTTAAGAATGAGAGATGCATGTACATATTCTATCATTATAAATATGTTCATATGCATATTAAGTAAATCGGTGGTTAGTTTAAAGTATAACTGTACAAACTCTAAAATAGTTTACATTATCAGATACATGTAATGGCGAACACCCATTCAACAAAACGTCTTCAATCACTGCCAAGTCACACCTCTAGTACTGAGTAGTGCACGTGTTAGATGTGCCCCTTTTAGTTTACCCAAGTTCTGTTTAATCTTGCTAATATCTAAAATTCCAATTCGACCAAGATTGGTGCACGAACTAGCACTTGCACCCGTCTGGGGATCTGCAGGCGTGACGATGAGCAGATAATTCTGCTAGAGCTGTGAAGACTTCGGGTCGCAAAGGGGGTCGCAGAGGGCGTCGCAGAGGGGGTCGCAATGGGTGGTTACTCAATGCAGGAAGAACTATGTTGACTACATGCCTTTGGACTCTAGGAAGTTACAGTTATTAATGGTGACAATACATCAGTGTGTTATCAAGATTAAGCTTACCATTGTGTATTGGTTTCTATGTCAAAGTAAATCAAAATACTAATATACACCTATACTGCATAGGGATAAGTTAAACAGTGATATATATAAAGTTGGTTTTTTTTTAATGCAGAGATAAATTTGCTATCACAGAAAGTAAATCGATATATCGATAGCAACTAGCTGGGTAGCAGGGGGAAATAGCTTTTGTCTAACGTTGGAATGCCGTATAGTCTGACGGGTGAGTATATATGCTTTAAAGAATTTTAAATATTACTTTTATTTGGTTATTAAAACGAACAAATATAATTTGGCATATATTTATGTTTCTGAGTGTTAGAGTTTTATTGCTCTTCATGCTGGCACGAATAGTGCAAGAATCATATAATCATATAAATATATATATATATATATATATATATATGTAACTAATTATTTGGTAATTCAAGATACTAGTAGTTAGACAAACATCGTAATACACATGGAAAACAGAACAGAAAATTACTTTATTTCATTTTATTTAACATGGACGGTATCCTATAAACAGCTTCAAGTCAACGACAAAAATCTTAATTATCAACCTATTTTGACCAAGTTTTCTGTATTTGTTAATTTGTAACCATTATTTGTATGACATTTATCTATACATTTAAAGTGAGTAATGCGTGAATGATTGCTTTATTAACATAATGATTGGTGTGATATTTCTTTATTAACAGAATGATTGGTGTGATAATTCTTTATTAACAGAATGATTGGTGTGATATTTCTTTATAACAGAATGATTGGTGTGATATTTCTTTATTAACAGAATGATTGGTGTGATACTTCTTTATAAATAGAATGATTGGTGTGATATTTCGTTATTAACATAATGATTGGCGTGATAATGATTGGCGTGATATATTAACAGAATGATTGGTGTGATACTTCTTCTGCTGGGAGTAGCCTGCTGCAATCTAGCCGAGAATATTGGTAAGAGAATATTGGTATATCTTTCACAAGTTATGTCTCTGTTGTACCTGCTACAACGACTACGCTATTTTATTTAGTTTGGTGTTTAGTTCATAAGCTGAATAATACAAGACGGGGGTATTTTTCATTGTTAGGCCAGCCTGCTAAAATTCGTCACGAGAACAGACTGCATTTGTATATTTTAATTGTAATTACGTAGCATAATCCAAGTTTATTTGTATTTAATTTTCCCGTTGGAATTTGATTAAAATAAAAAAGTTTCTATCTGCTTAAGTTAAATTATAAATACAATAGTTCCATCGATCTTAATATATATATTTCTTTTTTTAATATATTTATTTATTATATAAGTTATTTATATTTCAGATCCATCCGGTTTTGAAGAAGTGTACGGTAAGTGTGATACTATTATCACGTGACTCGTTTTCACATTATACTATATAATGTTTGTTTGAGATCAAACACTATCTCCATATAGTAGAGATATTGGTTCAGCTTCTTACTTTGCAATTAGTGTGTATAGTAATATTTATGTATTCTCGTAAACTGAGCACTATTAATTTTGTTTGTTAATCTGTCATTTGTCCAATCCGTCTGTGTGTACTAGTATATGCAATTTACCTGCTACATGTATTCGTATGGTGTTTTTTTAAAATATTATTTAAACTTTATTCAACACGGTCGATATAAATTTGACATCACTAGTAGTAGTAGTAGTAGTAGTAGTAGTAGTAGTAGTAGTAATAGACATAGTAGTAGCAGTAGTAGTAGTAGTAGTAGTAGTAGTAGTAGTAGAAGTATAAATAGTAGTAGTAGTAGTAGTAGAAGTAGAGGTAGTAGTAGTGTAGTAGTAGTAGTAGTAGTAGTAGTAGAAGTAGAAGTAGAAGTAGAAGTAGTAGCAGCATCAGCAGTAGTAGTATTACCGGTATAAGCAGTAGTGGTAGAATTAGTCGAGTTGTAGATAAAAAAAACCACTGAAGTAATAGTTAGCACTGATTGCCAAATATCAGAAGCATAAACATATCTCTATCTTATCCAATTCACTAGTGCACATGTAAGTAGTGCACACTATATCTCACGTATAGTGCACATCCATGTCAGATTTGGTACCGAAATATTTTATTAGGTCAGTTTACCACCGCTTCTTGAAAGCAGGCTATCATAAATTATACACTTTGGTGTATTTTGATTGACAAGCGGAAACACACCATGTCAGAGAGCGGTGATTGAAGCAAGATAATAACCCCTCTTACCTTGATCATACCCAATACCCTCAACTCTGACCTTTCCAAGGGCGAAATATCATAGGAAATGTTGAGAGTTAGTGTTTGCGTCTAGGAAAAGCAAGACCAAGTTGTTGACCCCCATCGATAAGTGACGTATTGTTATATAGGCAAGTGGTTAGCACATACATCTTAAGATAAGAAAGTTGTTCCAGAAAAATAATGCTTGAGATGATGAGGTCCACTTAAACTGAGGATATTAGATATAAAGATATGATATGCCTTTGAAATAGATACGGGCAATGTTAGGTAATATGGTAATACTGGTTAATTTGATGCAGTTAAGGAAGACAGACCTTTTGGATTCACCATTACTTGGAATAGATGGAAGTAATAGGAATATGTGTATTATTAAAATGTGTCATCATAGCACATTATTATTATAATAATAAAATCCAACATTGATAATAAATTATGCTAGAATTAATGCAATTACTATAGGCATCATTAATGTTCTAATAAGGACAAGCTTGAAGGATATACAAAATTACTATAACATAAAAATATCAAGTAACAAAGCCACACAAAATATTATCAGATATATTAACTAATGTATGATATAAATTGATGGCAAATGCGAAACAAAAATTAAAAATGATGAATTAAAATAACATTTAAAAAATAAATCTAATTCCCAAATAGAGTGATCTCCCTTGATGATGAAAATGGCCAGGGATGAAAATGACCAGAAAGGAAGATGGCCGCACATCTCAGGCGGACTGAGACTTCTGGCAGATCAACAAAGTGCAGTGTTAGTGGGGCTTCCTGCATCAGCTTACACAAGAACATGCTAGCTACACTGGTATCTGTATGAAGATACACCACGAGATTACAGCCGAAACACGTCTCGTGGCACCTGCACGTGTAGACTGATGAATGGAGCTCACTGCCTCGCAAGACATTACATTACAGAAATATGCCAATCTGAAGTTGATAGTGCACACAGAGTGCATAATTCTGCATCAGAAAATAGCCAGAAATACATATTTACGCATCTCCGCAGTGCTAATTTGAGGTGGGATTTGAAAAATAGATTGATTTAATGTTTTATATTGCGAAGCTCTAGATAAATTGTTAAAAGTTTGGATAGATATCTAAACATGTTGATGTAAATTACATTGAATAGAAAGCATAGGAGCATAGGGGAATAGGAAAGCACTCCACTAAATATTGAAATCCTCCAGATGTAATTATTACAGTTGCATTTATTTGAGATCTACAAAATGAAAAATGAAAATGCTTTAGTAGTTAGTTTAGCAAAGGAATGCTTTATGTCAAGTATGCTACTCAAAATAAAAGACAATCTAGCTTAACCCTCTCACCGCTGGATTAGGCACAGACACATCTCTTTAGGGCATATATGGTTGCCTCCAGCATGGAGAGGGTTAATGTAATGGATATCAAAGTTTGCAGAGCCACATACATTACAATGAATAAACACAGTGGAACTTGAATTAAACATAAATGACTAGTTTGAGAGCATCTAATTCTTGAATCAATATACTCCTGAATTAGCCGTTATGCTACGTACTTTTCAAACTGCGATAAACACTCCCAATTGTTTATCAATTCATTGCTTTTGCAAAACATTTTCATTACATTAGGCCACACTCGAGAGACCAACTGTGTTGGACATCAAGCTAGTAGAAACATGTCTCCCAAATACTCACCAAACAAAAACATTAATCTGACTAGTAAGCTTGAGCAACATAGATAATCAAATTTCAAAGAAATAATCACATTATTTCCTATGTGGGTCTTGGGCCAACCATCTCACCCTCAAGGTTCCATCATAGTATCATCCATCAATAGACACAGTAGATGCCATCAGAGATTATAGGGGACGCAGGTGACCTTTGCGTACAAAGGAACATTGCCATTGGCAAAAGCTTTCTAGTTAAGACCTTGTGCAAGATCAATGCCAGAAGGTAGAAGCTATACATTCCCTGATGGTTTTCCTTTATTTCATCAGATTCAATAATGGCGATAAATGTTGAAAAGATCAGTCAGTTTCCAAGAATGCCAACGCTTCTCCAATGGTCCTAGAAGACTCTTCCCTATTACAAAATAACACCCTTCTGACAAGATGCTTGTTGTCACTCTTTGACCAAATGATGGGGAAACAATAAACAAGCTGATAGACAAGTGTCGGAGATGACGGGTTGGTGAGGGTTGGTGAGGGTTTCAACCCCCAGGCCAGGAAACAACACCTAATTGGACTGCTGTAAGATCAAGTCCAGGCCTTGAACCAACTGATGGAGTGGGTGGCACAGACCTTGTACAGAAGGTGCAGGAATGTCCATCAATATATTAGATGGCAGACCATCTTCTTGTAAGTACCTGTGTACACCAACATCCAGTCTAGTCAGATAGACACTCAACACTGGCTAAACGCTATAAAAATAAATTAGATTAAATTCATAAAATTAAAACAAATAATTCCAATTATGGTCAGCAGACCAATTTATGAAAGTAATGCACCTTGATGGAAGAGTCTTCTGAGGGCATATTTTCAAAAGCTCCTGTCATCCAGATGGCGATGGATAACTCGGAGACGGGAAGTAAACTTCAGAGTTTGGATGAAATTGACCAGATTTATAATCTCTGACACAGGGCGTGTATCAGTCTATTGCACTGTGTAGCCAGGTTACTCTCGGTGTTGAGTCTGACGTGGAGGTGTTTCTGTAGGACCTCCAGCTGGGTGTCGGGGTCACAGCTTCCTCTGTGGGTGCAGTGTCATGCCACTCATCCATCTCATCCACCTGTCTGTGTCCATACACCTCACACAAACACCCATTAACACGCACAATGAAACACATCGAAATATAACTGGAGACATTATATCCATTCATACGAATTTATGAGATATTTGTTCACCAAAAACCGAAAGTGAATTTGCATCTATATTAAATACTAGTTACATGCAAATAAAAAATGAATACAAAATTACTATCATTTTTGGCCTGGGAATAATTTTAGGTAATTTTACAACCCACCGAGTCCGGTTAAAGAATTCAATTTGCTGAAGATTCTCCTATTATTGCAAGGTCTCAAAGCGATCTAATTTCTCGTCCCAGGCTATAGAAAAGCGTATCACTAGTGCATGTTCTGACCTTTTCTAGTTAATACCATCATAAGGTGGCTCACTATCTAAGTCCCTGGTTAATATTAACCGCAGACACGTCAATTACACGTATAATACAGCAGGGTTTGCTTGGCCAATACCCGGGCATACTGTGTTAATTGCCTGCATTCAAACCCATTCAAGTTTCATCTTGTGTGGTAAGTGAACTCTCTTGACAAGGTGATAAGGGTTACGCAAGAGATCCCAATACGGGTAAACACAAAAGTTCTTCAAGAAAAGAAAAACCTTTATCTTGGAAGAAAAAAAATGAAAGCTGCCACGGACGTAAGACAGAAAGTTCTAATGCCGGAGCTTCTAAAGGAAATAGATGTACGATGGTTCGACGTTACCAGTCTCATTATAACAAATAGCTGCTAGCTGACACACTTAAGGTACAGCATTTATTTTTGCTGTCAAACTTTCAACTGACAATGCTAAGTTTTTCATGCTGGGGACAAATGGGAATGCCACGTGAAGCAACGATTCCAATTAATTCAGCAAGGAAAAGGTTAAACGTTTTTAAACATTTTATGTACATTTCTGATTTCATTTTATTTCAGGGTACTGTTTTATTATGAACCAGAATATCGTTCTCCCTGCTGGGTTAACCTGTCCTGTGACCTGTGTAAAGCTATCTAGGCTGCCCATTACAAGAAGAAAGTTACGTCATGGTGGGATAAGTGGCATTAAGGACCTTGTCCAAATGATTCCAAGCATGAGAGGTTCTTTGGGGGGAAAAGCATCACATCACGTGCATGTTAACATGCTACCACAAAGTGAGTTAATGCCAGCTCTCCATCTTACATCAGCGATGATCAGCAGGGAAAGAAGTACATACATTAGCCACTTTCAAACACTCTCTGGTAGCACAGTTTATTCATAGCGTGCCAAAAGATCCTTACACCGATGACTCTTTGCCTCTTACAAGAGAACTCGAAGCAGAGAGCTGCATCCTGTGAGAACTGTTATCATGGTAACATCAGTGCTGACATACCTACCTAAACATCAGTGGTAATGGGCCTAACAATTATGTCCTATCGCCAAAAAAAACACATTCTTTTAGAAATGTGTTGAATTTTATTTTACAATGTCACCATCTACTATACCAGTTGTATAAACAACATTCACTGCTCTATAGACCCAGGTATTTTGGTTGCCCACAGTTACATAGAAGGTTATAACTTATACTAAACATATTATCTTCAAACTTTCTATGTATTCACATGTACTTGAAAACAATCTTTTTACAAAGGTGTTAAACTTTCTCAAATATAAAACTCATTAACAATTTTAAAAATAAAGAATGGTATGCTGATGTTTTTATTGACAAAATTAAGCATAAATTATGTTGAAATATCTTCCCCTGAGCAGTTGAAAGACAATAAATAATGTTATAAATAATAGAAGTTAATACTTTCATACTGGAAAACCTCAGCCATCACTCATGCAATAGGGCATCTCTAGTTGCCATCATACAGGAAAGGGTTAATGAGACAGGATGCTTGGTAATGACTCAAATTGTTCATCCATAATTGCTGTTACATCAGTTTAGATTCTCATCAGACTCACAAACAAAATGATGAAACAATGGTATCAGTGATCTTGCTGATACAACCTGGTATTAGTAGGAAGCAGTAAAGCTCCGTACAGCAATATTCCCTATCAATGACCCATACAGCAGGACAGTAGTGATGAGAGGAGCTTGCTAACGTTATGTCATGATGATCGCCAGGACATTCCCAAGCTGTTACATTCCAGAATGTTAACACAGACATCACCGGGGAAACTTGCCGTCTATCACTTACATGTAGGCAATTAATCATCCTACACACACGAAAATACTCTCGTATTTAGCACAGCAACAGGTATGCATTGGCAAAGCATGGAAGACCCTGACATACAGTGTGCACTCAATGGGAAACTTGCACCAATTTGTGTATCAGTTTACATGCGTATCCTGATCTAGGCCTACATTTAAATGTCCTCCATTTTCTATAGAATGCCCATGTAAACAACACCAATGGTGTATTCTAAATTGATTGAATGGTTTATTGAAATAGGGAACTCACACCAATGTGTATCAGTTTACAGGCACATTCCCGATCCAGGCCTACTTTACTTAACCCTTTCCATGCTGCAGACAACCAGATATGCCCCAAAGAGCAAGAAGAACATTGTATTATCCTCCTTATGCAATAGGAAGTCCACGTAACTGTATGTATGTAAAACTTACTCCAATGGAGTATAAATTGGTTCGAGAAAGAAAGTCTGACATGAGACTGTTGTAACCCAAATTATCAAATAAGGGTGTAACCACAAAACAAGTACACATTCGCAGAAACATCAGAAATGGCGAGAAGTCAGGGATAAGAACAATATTGGTCGTAATTTGTTGCAAGCGAGTGTGATCTAAGTTTCATGGGAGTTCCACCTGTCTGTGTGTGCATTCACCTCTTCACAAAGATACAAGGCAGCAACAGACAGTTTTTGTTGTTGTTTTTTCTTAAATTGGGGTTTAGAGCCTCTTTCAAGATTCTTTCACTTATGTCATGGCTTGTCAATTTAGGGCAGGAGGAAACCTGCAACATCCAGAGCACTGAATGTCGCAGCAAACCTGCAAGCACTGGCTGTTAACGACAGACCAAGGATAATATCTGCATTTCCACTACAGACAAGCACATCCTATCATGATCAAATTAGAAAGGTAACTTTCGTGAACATTGATGCCAGGAGTTCCATGTTCTACCATTGCACTAGCACCCACTCAAGAGACAGTGTACAGATGCTGGGTGTATCATGTGTACAGTACACAGCCAGTGACAAGGAAATGCTGTACAGAGACATTGGGAGACAATTAGTCAGCTTAGAAAAAGCAAAGACTGTTCTTCCTCTGACATCTTTACAACCTGAACCGGGATTTTACAGAACTGTTCAATGTCTAATCAATCTTGATTGTACAGGACTTTTTCATTAGCTGACCAATCTGCACTGAGATTTGATACATAGGGCGATGGTAATTTGAAGAGACTACGAGATTTAGAAACAATATTCAGAGCACCCAGCTGTGATTCTCAGACACATCAGAGAGCATCACAAAAACATATTCCATATTTTAGATATTCAAACTTTGATATATCTGATAAAAAATTATGATGCAATAATTAAGTTAAGTTCATAAATACAGCATCCTACTCTATTCTACAAATTGCATTGCAATGGAATTTGTAGATTGAATTTTAAATTTATTTGACAAATACTCTTTGTTGCTTTTGATTGTTATTTTTTATCAATGGCCTTCTGCATCAGTGAAGCAGCAATGTCCATGAGGAAGTATTCAAGCAGGAATCTGAGAACTGTAATGTTCTATTGTTCAAGTCAGTATGGCCAGGAATGGATCCAGTGATAATGAGTATTACTTTTGTAACCCCAACCAAACTAGTTCCACCGTTTGTCAATAAATATCACTACAATACCTTCCTGTTTTATGGTTATAGGCTGTCTGTATTTCCTTCCAATTACATTTTTTTTCTCATGAAGAATGTGGGACTTATTCCAGAGAGAGAGAGAGAGAGAGAGAGAGAGAGAGAAAGAAAGACAAAGAGAGAAAGAGAGAGATTCTGAAGGGAAGCTGGGTAATAATTGAATAATTGGTCGCCATATGTCTTTGACATACTCTGAACTTCACAGTCAACTTAGCTGCTTTCATTGTCAACTCTTCTGTGTTCAAACAGACTGCACAGAGCGGCACCAAAGTCATCACATCACTGGGCCCGCTGGGTTGTCATTCCCAGAACACTTTGGGTCAAATAACTACGTACTTCTGAAGCTTGCTACGTTCCAAGAAGGACATAAACGGCATTGCGGACCAGGACACCCATCCCAAAAATGCTATTTGATTAACATTATTACTGAAGGAGTAGGTAGAGGAATGTCTTCCAAGAGCCATGATGTTGCCTTCTGGTCGTTTACAGAGCACTTTCGTATTTATGATTGTAAAGAACGTATTATGTATTAAAGTTGGCTGGCTGAATTTGGGTTCATAGTTTTCACAGCTGATATTACGTGGCTGTTTTCATTTTGGTCTTAAATTCTGTTCAATTCTTACACTTGTACAAATATATGTTAATGTAAATTTTCTTTACAGCAAGCGAAAATAGACATTAAGCCTGTATTCAGGCCCGAGATTACGAAATTGTTTTGAGAATGATCTCATGCTCAACTCAAGTTTTGTTCACAAATCCCCCTATGAAATTTGAACTTGAGCATGAAATCATACTCAAACAGGTCTGGTAATCTCGGGGCCAGAGTTATACAACCCCCATGGTGACGCTATCTTGAGGTATAGTGGGAATTTACCTTCTGTTGATTATGTAAGCAAAAGTATTGGGAACAGGGTAATATCCTCCTTCAGAATTGACACAGACTACCTTCAGAAGTACTATAGGCTGAATGTAGATATCAAGTCTTTGTGTGCCACAACAAGTGACTATTTTAACATTAGGCTTACCCCCACTGCCCTGACTTCATGCTATCTGACTGCAGTGTCTAGTGTATCAAGTGCATCAACGCTCGGGTACAGTGTGCAGAACCTTCCATGTCTACAGTAACTACTTCTACTTCAAACACTTTTTCTTTCCTTTTGAAATTCGCTGGTTCACAAGTATGCCTGACATCTGTCATTGTGAAAGTTCTCGAATATCATGTGCACCAGTGCAAAGGTATCACTATTACTCCTAATTTCCTACTAAATGCTGGTACAATTGACATTTGAATGACAAGAACAATTTATGTCTGACAATAATTGGAAATGTCTGATTTTGAAAAAATAAACATGTTTGGGTGCGAGTGCTCTGAAACTGTTAAGAAATTCACCCGAAAGCCGAATCTGTGATTCTAGCATTGTTACCTAACCCAGCTTAAAGCAAGAATCTGTGATTCTAGCATTGTTACCTAACCCAGCTTAAAGCAAGCACCAGAAATAATGAAAGCTTTTCATGAGCGCAACCCTTTATGGTGTTTATGGCTTTTGGTGGATATAATGACCGGGTAATGTTATGTTTGAATGACAGAGCTTACTTTTCGCCTTTCCTTCTCAAGGTGAAGTTGATAATTAGATCAGTTGATCTTTATCAGGAAAGCCTCAAAGAAAGCGAGATAATACAGGCAAGGCTCAGAAAGCGATCTATTTCTCAGGTTCCGTGATCCATACATGAATAAAGAAGAACTCGTATGACGAAATCTGGAAATTTGTACAAAGTGAGATTTCCACGGTGTTCAGTTACGAAATCTAGAAATTTTTACAAAGTGAAATTTCCTAAGTAGTGTTCAATGTCGCCAAGTATATAGATAGAAACATATGTGGAATGAGAGATATTGTTTTACTTTGTAACAGGAATATTTCACCAACAATATAATGTGTCAGAGATTAGTATATACAAAATGTGCTGATAGATAACTGCAATGTCTATGATAATTATATATTGTTACGTTTGTTATACTTTTGAATATATAAATAGGTTGATATATAATTAGTACTATTACTACTACTACTACTACTACTACTACTACTACTACTACTACTACTACTACTACTACTACTACTACTACTA
>JAVCKZ010012679.1:0-20272 GCA_034780755.1 Lepetodrilus elevatus | reverse complement strand
AGTTAGCATACCTCTAATATTATGTATGTATGTACCCTATGGATAGTCCTAGTTAGCATACCTCTAATATTCTGTATATATGTACCCTATGGATAGGCCTAGTTAGCATACCTCTAATATTCTGTATGTATATACCCAAATACAGTGTATGTGAGGCCCAGAAGTACTGTACAAGGTAGAGCTCAGACACACTGCCCGCACGGGACCGCCTATGTACCCAGTCTATGATACAGCTAGATCCTGGCTGGACCTCTGCCAAGACAGACACAAGTCCCAGGTATTTTGTGCATTGACACTTTTAAATGCTAAGCGTGTGCTTGAACCCATATGCTGGGATCACTCTTACAGCAAGCCTGGATGACACACGCCAAGTTTTGGCGGTCGGGTGTTTTTATTGTCGACTACAACACCGGCACGGTCCTGTTATCTTGCGACACAGTCGACAGTCGACCCACGCTCCGCCCCTTTAACAGGCCGGCCACGCCATTGGCCGAGACCGCCCGAAAACATTCTGTGCTGTAAGTTTGTATAAGCAGTCGTCTCATTCACCTGGCCCGGGGTATAAGCGTGCGTGTGTGTGTATGCACGAGCAGACACAATACTATCTGCATGCCATGTGCACCTTCACATAGCAGACGGCGAATTTGAACTTTATGAAGGGGACAAAATAATTTGAACAAATCTTGACGAGATAGTCGATCCCAAATCCTTATCATCCTCCAGACTCGAGGCTTGACCTCTTCTACCTACACCGGGCCCCCAGAGATAAACTGACGTGGGCTGTGCGATCACCCACGATTTGAGGACCCTGGCCGGCGACACTCCAGTCCTCCCCCTGAGGGCGACACACAAAGACTGGCGGACCGAGGGAGAGGTGTGTCCACGCTGCACTGATTGGCGACGAGCCTCATCACTGAACGGCCGCGCTCCACCGGACACACGGTGTAATCCACGTGCCACTTGACTCGCCCTCACACGGACTAGGACGCTCGTGTAGTACACACGTTTAAGCTGAGGCGTAGCACTCATCCTCTAGACCCAGAAGCCTGGCATAGCAGCCTACGCACTGCATGAGAAGCCAGGGACATACAGCATAGCATACCGGACTTAGAAACCAGAGCGCAGTTTATCACAGAAACAGTTTGCATAGGAAGTCGGAGACTCATGTAGCGTACATGGACTAGAAGCCAGGGAATCGTAGCACCACATGGTCCTGAGTAGAAGTCGGAGACCGGACTCCATGTACCTGTAGCTGCACTACCATGTCGGGATACATTCTCCAGATCCACCTGCTGATGGTGGCGGTGCTCCACGTGGGCACTGAACCGGTAAGGACCTACATACATCCTCCTCTTCCTAGCATTACGTGCGACATACATACTTCCCTTCATCTCATCTTCACCCTCCCCCCTGTCTCTCTGCTATACGGGTGCATTACATCAGTATCTGTTCGCTTCTTCTCAGCTAACCCTTACCCCCCGAGTCTCTGTGCTGTACACTCGTACCTCAAGATATGTGCATCATTACATCAGTATCTGTTCCATTCATCTCAACTTCCCCCTTCCCCCCCCCCCCCGAGTCTCTCTGCTGTACAGGTGCATCATTACATCGGTGTCTGTGCTGAATGGGTGCATCGCAGGTATTCGACACCGAGAGGGTCACAGGCATGTACAATTGGGGGGAGGGTGTACATGTAACCAAATCCTAGGGGAGGGTGCAGGTAACACAAGTCCAGGTAGACATAAGGATACAATGCAACTGCTAAATGATGTCGGGAGTGCATTGACACATTTATTTCTTAGTATAGCCGAGGACAGTACATAAATCTGAGTATGGTAATAGTTTTTGGACTTGATGGTTACTTCAATAAAGTAAGCCAATGTAGAGAGATAAAGTAACCTGTGCATTTAGATAAATTATACTTACTTTAATGCACGTTATACAACTTTGACAGTGAAATAATTGCATGGAATTATTCTGCTCACATGCGATACAAAACTCGCACTGAACTATATTCAAATTTCATCAACATAAATCTAAACGTCCTGCATTTAATTAACAGTGAAGCCATTTATTCAAATTTATTCACTTCAATCTATTTTAACTTGCTAATAGCATTGCAGTTGTATGCAGCTGTGACACCAAATCCTGACATAAAACCCCTGACACAAAACCAGTATGGATCTAGCATTTCATCATCACGAGGGCCGGCAATCCCAGCTCAGACTCAACTCTGGTTACCTGTAACAAGATATTTACCTGTAACGAGATATTTACCTGAGATATCTACTACCTGTGACCAGTTAGCTGACCAGTGGTTATCCCTAAGGTTAACAGTCACAGTAAACACTATCAGAGCCTCAGGGCATTGCCCAATATTATCTGGATGCTGTCACATCAGGCTCTTGTCCTAATCCTAACCACCACCCCCACACTCTACCCCCCACCCCCACCCCCCAATTGTTTGCCTGAAGAGTCACACAGTTAGCTATAATTATTATTGTTCCCAGATCCAAACCTTTCGATCGCTATCACAACGATTATGTTTATGACACTTGTTCCCTTGAGCTATTCCGTACAACAGGGTATATTCGAGAAATACGTAACATATGTTATCTGGTAGGTTGCTCGCGTCTCTGGTCCCATATAACACATTCCCGACTCTGGTCAAAAAACCTTTGCACTGCAACTCTATCCCTAGAATAAATATTACAAGATAAAATATGAAAATATTCAAGAATTAATTGATTTATTTTAATTTATTTCTAGGCATATTATAATTATAATTAATATTAATTAAATCTTTATAAAACTAAATTGAGATTTCTATTTAATAATTTCATTTATCATCTCTACCCTTAAAGGGAAATGAAGCAAATATTTAATGAACTAAACCTGCACAATTTCATGTTGAACTGACATCAGAATTAGATGTTGCCTCATGAGATCAAAGGCAATTAGAAACAGAACATTTCCCTCACACTCCCTCAGCGGGCGGAACAATTACAGAACAATGCGCCTTTAATATGTCACTAATTACATGCATAAATAATGGTGGGAAAATATCAGACAATTATCGATTCCAGGCAGGATAATATATGCTAATGTATTCTGTGAACCTCTCTTTGATATGAACATTAAACAAAATCAGAGTTTGAAATATGGAAATATTGTATTTCTGAAAAATATCTTTTATAAATACACTTCCTGTAATCCAAACAAATTTATCAGGCCGACACAATGACATGTAATTAATCAAAGGATCCCTCTACTATTATGAACTTATAAATACATTTATAAAGCTACAGGGTTAATGAACAATTTCCCGTCTTTGAAGACAACACATAATAGAAAATTTAGAAAAGCCATATATCCTTTCTGGCATTAACGTTGCCTTTGTCTGCTAAAGTAGTGGACATTCAGACAACACAATGAGCAGTTACTCCCCCTGTGTCATACCGATCCTACGATGTATTGCAAACTGTTACCAAAAGTCAGATAAACGTTGTCAGAACAATGGTGAACATAGCTGTCTTAGTGTCATAGTGACACTATACTGGATTAACTCCCATTGCCGAAAAAAAGGGGACTACGACGGACGAACAATCCATTTATTTCCAATGTGGATCGACAAGGAGAAGTCAAAACATGAACTGCAAATTAAGCCAGGTATTATTATCACATTATCAGCAATATCCTGTTTTCAAAGTTTCACAGTTAAGTTTTCCCCCGATAGCCGTTGTTATCTGCAATAGATACACAACAGTCTATACAGAACAAGCTTATTTGAATGGGGAGTCTCCGAGGTGCATCATCCTAAATGACGGTGACAAATAGGTCACGTCATGGGCTAGGCTAGGAAGCGGGAGTAAGTCTCCATGTAACTGATATTTTGTCAGACAGGTATACCAAGCATGTCAAGATCGTCTCCAGAAAGACCACAGCCTAACATCAATTATTACTTGGGCGTTACTTTTATATCTTCAACCGACTCGACTCGAGAGTTCATCAGTTTGAATTTCTTTCAGCCTGACTACGAGCTCCCCCTACATACACGCTTGTCGAGATTGCTGACATATTTCTACCAATCTTCGTTCACCTTAGATCCATCTAGGCCATACGGTGAAAGACTTTATAATGTGTGCTGTTCAAATAAGTAAGCCACACTGCCATGAATGGCCGCGAGTTTCGGTTGGTTTATGCAACATACGGCGGGGTGGCTTCGCCATCTACGCTCGCAATCCTCACCAGTCAAGCAAGAACGTGGCCAGGAGGTTCTGTTATGCTTTCACTGTGTGCACTCATTGTGCAACACCCCCCCTCCCCCTCCCCCACCCCCCTCGACAATGGCCAACCCAAGGGTAACAGTTTACACGATGGCTCCCCCCTTTTGTCAGCGTCGTGCAGTAGTCTCGCTACCTCCAACAGAAAGAAAAACGTGGTCTATAAATCAGAGTAGAAAAGCACTATCTGAACCGGTGTTTGTCTGTATTTGTATACTGGCTTCCCCTCATTGGGAGGCTGCTTAAATATAACCCCTCACCGCACCATATCACACCGGCCTCATAACCAACACTTCTCCTTGCTGTTAAATCTGTCGCCGTACATTACGAATTAAAAAAATAAAATCGCCAAACTTTTAAATCTACATAAATATATTTACAAAGAGAGCAGGTACGCATGCCATGTAAACAGGTTTACGTATTGAACACTGATATGCACTCAAAAGTTAATGGAAAGAAAACCGTTCGTCTTTAGGTTCTATAGTTAATTCGGATCAGTCTTCACACCTAGTTAGCCAGGCTCAATCTGTATGTTCAAACACACAGAGGCCTGATTAAAACACAATCCAGAACATGCTAGGCATACAAGTAAGCAAAAACCTACAATATTCCGTAACCTTTACAGGCCCCCATGCTAGGCATATAAGTAAGCAAAAACCTAATATTCAGTAACCTTTTCAGACCTATACAATAACGTTTAAGTAGCAGATCGCAACACTGATTACAGATCTCAAGGGTGCAAACAGGCTACAGTTCCAAAGCCAATACTTTACCTTCATTGTTAGCTAATTGATTAATCACTAAAGTCAATGTTTCCAGATCCCACCCAGTAATAATTATATTCTCGTCCAGGGGAAATACCCTTCCCTTCGTCACAGTGTAAATAGTGGACGATCATGGGTGATCATGTGTCCCCTGAAATAGCTACAGTCGTTGGAAAACATACACAGACGTGAGATTAATCTACTTCACCAAAGGAAAGCAATTACCAGACGGCGACACCGTGTGATTTCAAATTGACTTACTTCAACCCAGAACAAAGGATAGGAGGGTATCTTGCGCGGAAACAATCCCATAGGTTAATGGCGCGATATGGATAAGATGGTAATGAGAGGGTAGGAATCTGTAATGTATGTACATGCTTTGAGATGCCTCGTACTTTACGACATTCTAAGTGATGCGAACTGAATACCAAGTATATAGCCACTTTCCTGAAACGATAAAATGTAACCCAAAGACAATTGTTTGAAATTTTATACCTTTTCTATGCTGAGATTTCCCACCGCACTTATTCTGGTAGTTTACCATCATACCAACTCTTACATATTGAATTTTAAAATACCTACTATAGCAATATGTATTTCTAAATCAGCCTGTATAATTAAAGAATTTATTTTAACACATTTCACAAGTAAGAAAGAACAGACAATTCACATGGAGGTAAAATTCACGACATTTAAATATTGCGCCAGGTGGTATTATGCCAACACACTATTACAAGTTCAAATCTCTGGCTTCAGATTCATTACCCACAAAATGGCACCGCTGCTTCATTACACTGCTCCATCAATGAGCATAAAATTTGACAATATCAAACTCAAATGCTTCAATAATCTATTTAGGAAAGACACACTTTTGTCCAATACGAAACGGACATAAACTTGGCAGGAAGACAAAGCAGTGGAGCCTATGGGTGTGAAGTGAGCCAGACTTCAAAGTCTCAACTGCTCGTAAATATTATATAACTAGGACAGTTCTGAATATTGAAACCCTACTACAGACACACAGGGGCAATCGTGCCGACAGTAAAACCCCAGCGCAGGAGTTTTACGATGCAAGACCCAGCCCGACGATGAACTAGCGATTGTTCTGCGGTGCAGTGCATTCTGAGTAAGCCTGGTCATCGGAAGCGAAACACTCGACCATCGACAATAAGTTTCACTTTCTATTCTGCGTCCTTCCTGGCCATGAAAGAAGAAGCGATGTCCGCCCATACAAAGGGCATTGGTTTGTCAGACAATGAGCATTACGGTAGTCAATGGTTGACGACCCTGCGATGGCCACATCAGAGGCATCCTCCTATGACGGAAGCAGTCACAGAAGCAGTCATAGAGAACGAGTTATTTTCATTCCGGAGACAGTCTTTCAACTTTATGCTCAAATACAACAGAATCAATTTGCCCTTTGCTGATTATCTCTCCACCTTCTTTGACCTCCGAGGTAATCTTGACCCCGATTGTCCCGCTGGGGCCCATCCTTGCCCCGACCTCTGACCCATGTCAGATATCCCTTCCTTCAGGACTTTCTCGAGCCCCCTTCTTTCCCCTGGGAGAGTCCCGCGACCCGGCCTGTCAATCAGCTCACGGGGACACAAAACAAGGGACAGTCCCGAAGACAGATCAAGATGACCGGTACAAATCGAGATGACCCTGTCACTTAATTACCGAAAAGAGACAACTGACCGTCACGATCTCTCTGTTCAAAATCTGACCATCGGTCACGAAGAAGCCCATCTGTTGGTCCGATCACTCGGAAATCTATTAATCCAATTCTAAATACAAACCGTCAGGTTTTGCAAGTTTTCTTTGTAACCAGATCCTCAGTAATCAAGGACATTAATTCTTCATTAGACGCCGGAGCTCATCCTACTATCAGTTTTACTTTTACAATAAGTCTCGCACATCCAAACTTCCTTTCACCTCCAGTGACACCTAATTTCCTGTGGGACACAACAGTTGGTGAATTATGGGAACTAACAGAGGTTTTAATTGAATGTTTTATGCAACATGTCAGACTTCACCTCGCCAATTATTCATAAACTCTCGCTCTTCAAGAAGAATCTCCTCTCCATCAAGATGGTCCAAGTAACAACTTATGGCAAACTCTACACTTGATCCCCCCATTCAAAATGCAAAATTGAAGTAGATTTCTTTTCTCTCTCTCTCTCAATATATTGGAGAACTTAAGCTTTCTAAACTAATGTGTTTTTCATACAATCAATATTAGATGGAAGGATGTTCAAGGGCACAACAAAGGACATGTCTCAGAAGGGGTTTACATGAATACATGCACACTAGTCCTGCAGTGAATGCAAGAAAGAAAGATAAATGAAAAGAAATTCAAATCAATACACCCGGTAGCAAACTGATCAATAAAATAATTAAAAGCATACTCGAAATTTCCCTAAATTATGTAAAACGGATAAAAAAAATATTAAAATAAATTTCCAACAAATACAGAGGAGCTATGTGAATTTTGAAAATGCATTTTGAAAAATAATGTTATCTGAATGCTACATGTTACACTAGCAGAAATTCTGTGTATAAGGAGATATTTATCGATGACATGCTAAAATAGCTGTAAGATGACAAAGTCTCAACGATTTCCCAATAACATAGCTTGAAAATCTTTTAGCAAACATGACAAGAGTCGCTAAAAATATCCACAAAATATGTTCAGAATGAGCATAGAACAGCCGAGGAGCTGGAAACAAGAAAACAAAACGAGGAGGCTAAATCAAGAAGTCTGCGGAGGTAAAAAAATAAAAGCTGAATCGAGGTGCTAATAAACAGAACAAATACTCTCTACACATATTTTAGAGCTTAATGAGGCGAAAGTTAGGTAAATTTGGACGTCAAACAGCGCGACACTCTCCCAGGATTGTGACAATCCTACGTACACATTCGCACCAAACAGACACATACATTGGCCGCGGCAATGCACAGAAAACTGACATTCACTTAAAACGTTAGCTCGACTTGTAATGAGAGCTAAATACTACAATGGACATCAAATTGGAATTATATTTGGAAATACAAATATTTTATCAATAGAGACGCATTAATAACTTAAACATGTAAGCGTGAAAATAATTTCAGGACAATCTCAATTTAAACAGGAATAAGATAAGACAAATTCAGAGAAAAATTTAGTATTGAAATCTGACCCCATTTATTAACGCTATGTTAACATTTATCACGTCTACACTGAGTGAGAAATGCCAATAACAACAAGTTGTCCATATAAACACGGCTCTGGGACAATAATGTAGGGGCAATAAAGCAGAAGTTGACATTATTGTGCCGCAGACAAAGTGGGGCATGACAAGCGGGTTATTGACAACACGACAAAAGTAAACACAAATCGTCTCCAGTTTCAGCCAATAAACAAATGACCCAATTCCAATTAGCCGACTATGCAGCCACACCACGTACAGCTACTCTATGAAATGTCATCTCCGGGACGGCTTGGTGTTGCTTTTAGATGGATGGCAATTTCTTATTCGCGTTTGTGTGTTTAACCCGGGTTAAATTCCAAGTAGATACTCGGTCAAGTGTTACAAACATTCGGAAGATGTCAAATTAGAAAACTCTACTTCAATAGTATGAATTAAGGACACACACAGACACACACCACACCACACCACACCACACCACACCACACCACACCACACCACACCACACCACACCACACCACACGCACACACACACACACGCACAGACACACACACAGACACACACAAATCATAATTATCCATAGTCTCACAGCAAACTCATAAAGTGTGAAGATGTCAATATTGAAAACTCAATTTTAATCATAATGAAGGATAAAAAGAAATTCTAATAATTACCCGTGGATTATAATACTATAATGCATGTCCAATGGAGACCTTATCAAGCATGATTGATCACTTATCTGAATCGTTGTCATGCGGAGTTGTCCCCTCAAGGGGAGACAGATACATCATATAGATGACTGATAATGTACTGCCTTATTTTACAGCTCAAGATGTCATAAAACTTGTTCAAATTAATCATTAAAAGACACAGTGGGTGTAAAAGAGTTTAAACTGATCTCTTAAGGCCGTTTAATAATTGTCTCGTCGTCATCAACCGAGTCGCTTGTTACCACAGAGCAGCGGATACATCAGTGTCAACTGTACATGGGTTAGCTTTCAGAAAGAAACCATGTTGATTGCTTAAATATACATACATTTTGACCCTGCCCACAAATGTAGAAACACGTCAAGAAATAAATTCTCCACCCTCAGCTCCCGAACAAATATTCACACATGAAGAGGGTCGCGACATTTATCTGTAATTCCTGCGTAATAATGATACATAATAATTCGCCACTCGACAGCCAAATAGAGGCCCGCGTTCACAATGATTGTGTGTAATAGACGTAGCAAATATCACAATGTCATGACCTGGAGGTACACTGAGACGCATTGTTTAATATAATGCACTCGTTGCGACTTGCACAATAAAAGCATGCACCCTGCACTGCACACACGACAAATCACTGTGCTATGCATTCCGAGCACGTGACATCAAAGCGTGCGTCTTGCCTGAGCAAACACCGGCAGTCTCTAGACTGGTTCTGGGTTGCTTCTAGACTGGCCTCCTGCCGTACGCAGACTGTATGAGGCATGTGCCCCCATAGATAGGTTAAACAACCAGAATAAGACATTGTCGTTAATATTTCACGAAATCATAATGTCCCACTTGAATGTAAAAATCGAGTCTGAAAAGCTCAATAAGTGCAATTATTATGAGTTTGTTTTCACATTACATTCTATCAAAAATGACTTTCAGACATTAATGATTTCACATTAAATTGGGCACATTCTTGCCAAATTAACATTTTATGTAAATTTAGATATGTTTGTAAAAAAATAGACACCTACAACTTAATTGTTATGTAGTATCGCACTCCTCTGAATGAAAACAACTTTTATAATAGAAAGATTATTTTTCACTCGTGATCAATTTTCATATTTCCAAAGCGCAAGCCCCTCGTTCAAGAAAACATCGAGACACCATTCACACAATTTTGAATTAATGTTCGACTAAACTTTCCTATTATTGATGCTAATCGAGCTGGAAATAAAACTCGGAATATTTCACCTTGATCGGCCAGATAATACAGGTAATTGATGTCTAGGTGCTGTGGCCTGATCCCGACATCGCTTTATCTATGTATGTGATCCTTTCACCCTCGGCATCGCCCTCTTCTAGATACAGGAAACACAATGTATGGGACACAATGCACGTACGCTCTACGAGGCATGCTGCATCTATAAGACTATATATCATCTATACAACTACATAAATGAATGTTTTCGAGTATTGTACAGACCGTTTTTTATTCTCGGTGATGGAGGGTAGACTTACGGTTTTGTTAGTCGCCATAAAAGAATTGGAAGACTACTAGGTACAAGTTTGTGAAATGAATAAAACCAAATGGCCCGTTTTATACAACGTGTAAAACGAGGGCGCAGATCGAAATAGGCAGCATTGGGCACGTGACCTCAAATAAAAGGACACACGATCTCGCCCAATTAATTTCAATCACCACAAGGGTGATAATTGTATTCTGGGTTAACTTTATTTATGCGTTGAAAGTATGAAAAGGTAATAATACACCATAAAGGTGATACAGTATTCAAAAAAAATATATATAAAAAAATATATTTGTGTTAGTCAATATTTTTTCCATGTACTAGTATTTCAATTTTTAATAAAATGACCAAATAAATATCCAAATCATGCAGAAAAATACAAAATGTCACCGTGACATGGCCACATTTCTCAAAGTCTGTATCTCGACAGAAACACCAAGTTATCACGTTTATTTGACTGCGATCAAACCCTTGGTAATCTCTCCTGTAGGCCGTGCTTAACAATACTGAGATACTCAGGTATCTAATCACGATGATTTCAAAGTCAGACACCCCAAGGGAACTCTCCCGTCCTGGAGAGAATAAACTTCCCGCGCCACCCCTGGGAGGTCAGTGTTGTTTTGACCCCACGGGAGTCGTCCCACAGTGTCCCCGGAGCTCTCCTCACATCGGAGGAAGGATACCGCAGGGGCGAGATTGCCTCCCGGAGATCTGGAGGCAGGTTTTGTTGATATTGTCAACAGGTCATGCTGCCCACATACAACTCCTTCAATCAATGACTTTGTTATCTCCCTTTGATTTTTAACGGCATATATCACCCCATAGGTATACAAGTCTAAGCCCCAGAGGGCTGGACCTGTCATACAGCCCTCTCATATTTGTACCTCCCTAGAAACATAAAGTCTCCATTACCGGTTCCAGGGTATTTGTGAGTAGGTGTTAATGTATCGTGGGGTAGCGAAGACAAAGTAAACAGGACAGGCGAACAATAGCCAAATAAGACTTCAAACTGAACAATAGCCACTGCCCAGAAATAACATATCGCCATTTCTCCATTTTCTAAAGCCATGAAAGATTAATTTCAACAAATATGAAATCGTTCATTAATAATTAAAAAACATAGAAAGAAAATAAGACATGCTACTAGAAGTTAATGTAGGAACAAATGTGATTAATATTTGAATTTATTTGAATATTTGGCTTTTGGGTCTCTATAATTACGTTTTGGCCGTCTGACCTTGTAACATTTGCATAGCACAGCCTTCCACAGTCTGACACAGCTGTTTACGAGTCTACTAAAGGTCACTTGTCCTGTTGATCAGGTCACTTGTCCTAATGATGAATGGTGGACACAGTATGTTCCTTGTACATGGATCACAATTAATTCATGTATTCTAGAAAATGACTTTACTCTGATGTTTCACCACAAGCATGCCTTTCTTAATCACCATTAAGCGATCGTTATGATACATTTTCTCTTGAATTTATGCAAATGCAACGCTTTGTTCAATGTTTTATTCATGTATCATAGTATGAAGCTTTGCAGACAAAAGACTGAAATATGGGCATTGAATGTGGAGAATTAATCTCGGGGTTTTTTCCATTAAATTTGAAAACACAATCATGAAGTTAAGAACTTATATAGTCTGTATAAAATTAAATACATAAAAATGGAAAACAACCATCCTGTTAAACCTTTAAGAATGTTTAAAGTTTCCCTAGGAAAGAGTTATCACTGTAGAAATGTCAAGATTTTCCATTCGACTCATTATTCACCCCCAGTAAACGTCAGCTCTACGCTTTCATACACTTCAACTCACAGAACATAGAAATAATTTCTGAAGCATCTAATTTTATTAACTGCCCACAGACATAAATTTTCTCAAGGTGGCAAGGTTCATATCCATAACGGGCGTTAATTAACGGATCAGAAATTAAGAGGCAAGTAAGAGAGCGTGGGGGGGGGGACTTTCGACTATTTGCTCACTGGCCAGAATTGACAAGCAAACCAAAGCCACACAGGGTAATGATTCCACATATAAAGAGCATAATGGAATCCATTTCATTTTTAGTCACAGATGGTCTTCCTGACGGACAGGTTTGAACAGCCCGAGGGGACAGGGAAACAAAAATGCTGTATGTCTTTATTCACTTGAGAAACACAAGCACCCAATGATATCCGTAGTGTCCCTGGCTGTCAGAGTGTTAGAAGAACCCGTACCTTGTTTTCAATGACAGCAGATTGTGTTTTATGGCACGTCCTTGTTTGGACCGAGATCTCCAGGACACTGGCTATCGTGAACGGTCACTCAGAGCGGTCAGCGAGCCTGTTTGTCCGAGCGAGCGTTTCAATGCTATCACTATCAAGTCCATCTACTTATCTAGATAAGTGTTCATTTATCCCCCTGTGTCCTCTAGGGTCAATGGTATAGGAGGCAGGGTGGACAAACATCCCTGGTCAACGTGGATAAAAAGCTGGACGTTTAATGCCCGGGTAATGACATCTAGATTACTGTCGTGAATAGAGAAGTGAAAAAACATGTCTGGCTTCTTGGATTTCGTGTTGAGGACCCTACGCCTGAATAGAGAAGGCTTTCCCAGTCATGTCCAGACCAGTGTTGGAACTTTCAAATATGAAATACCTTCTGACCACTGGGCAAGATGAGATAGGCTGATACAGGATGATACCTGTATCAGAATCTAATCAGAAATTATTTATATATTATCTTTAATTCATCTAATGCAGGTATATTTCTCGCTCAAGTTGGTAGCTTTCATTTAAGGGGGTCGTAAGGTTAAGACGTAATCCGTGTTAAGGTTGGATGTGTACTGGGTGTGTATGAGGTTCCCATGTTCTCCACGCATGTAAATGATCTGGTCTTCACGTATCCTGACAGTGCAATATGTCAACCAAGCCATCCTTCTCCCACGCCCTCTCATGCTAAATGTCATACACAGAGACATACGAGCAGTGTTTTCTCATAATTAATCCAATGTGTAAAATACTTCATGATTAACCATTTATAATAAATTCCCTTTAATGTTGTTGATGTGGATACTCATTTTAAAGAGAATTTCAAGACTTTTCCAACAATATGCTATTTGCTTAAGGTTTCTGAAAATAATAATTTGACTTCATGAAATATGACAAATTTTACTTCTGTAAATTTCAATATATTCTACATATAAACGGTATTAACAATGTGATATTTCGCAACAAGTTGCAGGTTATGTTATGACTCCATCTGTCTAGATCTTAAGACTAAATATAATTAGTAGCATGTTACGTTCGTGTGCATGCGACACAATCTCTAGATCTCTCCCAGTAGGAGGGGAACACCATATAGATAGGGTCCTGATCCGGAGATGGCTCACGTGACATTCATGTAGTGACGTGTGCAGTATGTATACATAATCTCTGTAATATCTCATTTGCAAAGATCAACTCAATATGATAAGAGTATTATTTCTCAATAGAACGTAATAAAAGAAGAAACTTGCCAGCGGCTAGACGCAATGCAGCAGTATGAACGTAACCTGAATTACGAAAGACGTCCAGATTAATATCAGGCCTTTAATAGACTCTTATAAGCAAGATAAAGAACATGATATTTGTCAGAATAATCACATACAAGCCTTCAATCACATGCACACAGATGTTTAATATACTAGTATTAACCCTCTCCCTGCTGAAGGTGACTTAAGTTGCCCAATCATGTTTATAAATAGAACACTTGGATGTTATTCAGCAGGGAGAAGGTTAAAGTACAGACTGATACATTTAATGTCATTCTTGAAAAGTAAAAACATTTACCTCCCCACTGAAGACCTCATTATCCAATCATTATATAATTAATTTTAAAAATGTACGATTTAGTAATATCCAGGAAACGTAAATGATATCAATAGCAACATTTTTTCCAACTCTTCTTTGTTTAGAAGCCACTATATTAATAAGTTAGCCCTATGATGAGCATGCCTTCACAAGTGAATTTGATGCAATATGAATGTGCATATTATTATTATTATTATTATTATTATTATTATTATTATTATTAGTATAAATATTATTATTATTATAAATTTTATTATTATTATCATTATTAGAAGTAGTAGTATTATTACTACTACTAAACAAAATCATTTGTCTAAAATATATATAGATAAGATATATCTGCTAACTTTGTATTGATTTAAAACCGATACATTTATTATTATCAGTCTAGTACCTTTCCTACGGCAATGCACATTCTAAATCCTCATGCTAATGCCGCGTCTCGTACTTTACAGATTGATCTGCCGTCGTTCAAGAAGATGGCGTCCAACTACCCCGGCTACTGGAACTTCGGCGGCCGATTCCACAACCACCACCTAATAAGGATGCTGGGTACCTATAGCAACCTGTTGCTGCACGACACCAGCGCGCTAAGACTATCGTATTCCCTCAACAGGATCGGAGGCATTCACTCTCTGGGAAAAGACGTTATCCGCTTGTCCAAATTCGGAACGGACAGCGTGCCTGGGAAGGATGGTTTGCAGTACATTTACCACCCGATAGCGTACGGACCATTCATGGCGGATAGGTATGGGTACCCCACAGTGTCGAAGCTACATGAAATGGACCCAGTGTCCACGAAGAAGAATTTCTGGGGAAAGCAGGGAATACTGCGAGTGATTACGTACACGAAAGAGTTGAACCGACCGAAAGGACATGTTGCATTGTGGGATTGTAATCATTTCCACCAATCAAAAGACTGGATTGCTGGTCACAGCTTAATTACTGTGGAATTCTGGGAAGCTCCAGGTAATAAAAAAAAGTTTTTTTATTTGTTCATAATAATAAATTTGTATCCAGAATAATAATTAATTGGTTTAGTTGGTTACAGGATAATAAATTAATTTGCGACATTTCAAAATACAATCAAGCACAATGAATAGGTATGGTACCTTTCAACAATTCTCAATAAAACTGTATGTACATGTAGTGTTCATGCTTCCACGATACAGGTAGAATTAACACATTTAACCCCTTTTCTTCCAGACTCTGATTGTAGTCACATGGACATCCAGCCGTCGTCAGTCACGGAAACGCTGGAAGTTCCGAGTCCTCCGCCAAACTTCAAGACATTGCTCCGACGCAAGTCCTGGAGGTCAAAGTACCTCAAGAAGTTTTTCTCGGAGAAACCAGAAGACGAACCCTCTCACTGGTGATCTATCGGAAATTGTACAAACTCTCAGCTGCCATAACTGACCTCCATCTACAAGATGAACATTTCTTTCTGGTCGTGATACGGACAACCGTGGTTTTCTACTCCCATAATCTGGAAGCGCATCCGTCAAACGCATTTATTTCTTTCAAGCCGACGCCCAACAATGTGAAATTCCTAGATGGATGTACTTTAAAGCTGGTTTTCAATACAGACTGGAGTATATTGAATGCCCATGCATTGGGTCCAGTGTGTATGGTGAGTGCCCATGCATTGGGTCCAGTGTGTATGGTGAGTGCCCATGTATTGGGTCCAGTATGTATGGTGAGTGCCCATGCATTGGGTCCAGTATGTATTTTGAGTGCCCATGCATTGGATCCAGTGGAAGTCAACACACAGCATTGGCTTGAACAAGTATATAATAATTCCACATACTTGAATGCTATTAGATAAGAGCAAGATAGTGAGCCAATCAAAATGCCATTGACTGATTCGACAAATGGTTTACCATGCACATTCAAGTTTAGGGTTCGGCAACGAGGACCCACCGAACATACCTAACCCCCAAACATAAGCTGACAATCCCAAAAATGCTTCCAGTTATCTACGCAAACCTCTGATTCAAGTGCCTTCAAGGAAGATATATGTATAATGCTATGCAAGACATTTGTTAAGTTGGCATGAACATTGAACAATGAACATTGAACATTGAATCAACACTGATCTTCCAAAGTTTGAAGGACTTTTCGATTTATCGATAGCTTTAATCAGCGCACCTAGAGAAGTTGAAGGGGTGTTGATAAATGCGGCCTAATGCCAAAATACCTGTGTGTATTCAGTATTAATTTATAACGATCGCTGTCACGTTGTATTTGTGCTGTCTGTTAAGCAGCGTACTATTCCTTGTCTATTTGAATGTGTGGTGTGTAGTGTGGCTCTGTGTGTGTGTATGTATGTGTGTGTGTGTACTGTGTATGTGTGTGTGTGTGTGTGTGTGTGCATGTGTGTTTGTGCGCATATATGTGTGTGTGTGTGTGTGTGTGTGCATGCGTGTGTGCATGTGTATGTGAGGTGTGCGTGCACACACATACATATGTATTTATGTACCTCCCATACTTTGTCTATCTGCATGAGAATAAGAAAGAAAAAGGCAGATGGTGGAATCGAGATAGACAAAGACTGAGATAAAGTCGAGAGATCACGAACTAGAACAAGCCAAATACCTAACCCATCTGTTATAAGCCTGTTCAATCACTACTATTTCAAAACAATGACGAATGTTCATGAAACTTGTTCATGAAATACATTGATGACCACACACCCACGTGGTAACAGTACAACACATCAAAGCCACGCATCAACTCATGGCTGACGTGATTCCCCTGAACTGAAACTAATGTCCCTGTGTGTGGGTTGGCTTATGGGCATGTTGGCTTGTTCTAGAACGAATAAAATTTGTAATACGAGTTTGAAATATACCATAGCTGATGCTATACATGTTTACTTGATTGGTGCTAATTTATATATTCTGTGTATGTTCTATGTGCTACTGTGTAAGCTTGTGTGTTAAGAAGCTATATGTACACCAGAATCGGTGAAATGTTTGCAAATTGCAATGGGTAAAATAAATTTACAAATTGATCTAATGTGATCTAAAAATGTCTAAAAATAGTATCAATATAACTTGGGAATTAATTTTGAAGACAATACATTTTCAGATCAGACAGTTGTTGGAATGTTGATATCTTTACTTGTACATTATCTAGTTTAGATTCAAACATCTTCATAATCCTCGGTGTAGTCATCATTCTTTACCTCAGAGGTCAAATACAGTGCTAATAAATAAGTCATAAATATAAAATATGAATGTTAAACAAACATATTTACATCACTACTATCTAGTATTTATGAATTTTGTAAAACCCAACTGAGCCTATGGGAAAAATAACAATATTTTAAAAACTATTTCAATATTTCGAAAATCGGTCTAATTCTAGCTAACTTTTATTATTGGCATTTTTAAAGTGCATGGGTGACGATGGCTGAGTAAGCTGCTTAGCTAAACTGGTTCCCTGTCACATGTACAGTTCATACGACTCTTGAGACAGTGGCTAGTTTGGTATGACGCTTACAAGTGTTTGTGTCTTTGAACGCACCTTATAAAATAAACACACAGAATTAAGATGGCTAGTCATTGGCTAACTGTCCACATTATCGTGACTGGTATATCTTGCAAGACTGCTGGCATTCCACGAATATTTCGTATACTCTCATCGACAATTCAAAGGCGTAGCATTCAAGGTGGTCATGTTTTACAGCAACTTTCAAACACTGCTAAGTACGAATTAAGTGTTCTAAATGGTGTATCCTGTATGCGTTTGCCATACCTAGAACATACAATGCTATTTAAACTACTCTGTACAACACGTAGTTATGCCTGTTAGATGCAGGTATTTAGGTTACTAGTATACGAGATACTAGAAAGCCGGCATGCCGACGTGTCTTAACGACACCGACACGTTGTCTAATACAGCGTACATTAACTCTTTCCATTAGAAAATATAAATTTGCATATTTAGATTGACATTATACAGAATATTCCTGATCAAATTTCTATTAAATAAATAATAGAGTTCAAGCTAATGCATATTTAGAATCATATAATAAAGAATATTTCTGGACTAATCATTAACTTGGCACTAAATAAATAATATCATTTTGGACCATAAAGAGTCAGAATTTGCCTTGTGATGTCTTATCTGTAGCTGAAAATTTGTCACGCCGTGAAACCAGTACTCTTGTACCAATAATATCTCTTACACATGCCTTACTTCATACAGAGAATGCCTTTCAATACAAGTCAATTTGAGACATAGAAATAGCCAGAATGCTAATGTGAAAAATAGAAAATATATTGAGTTCAAATTTCATTCCACGATAATCCTTACCAGTAGAAATGAATACCAATGAAAAATCTAACTTTGTATCAAAGTTCAAATTTCAATATCAAAGTTCAAATTTCATTCTATCTCCAATCTATGCAATATGTAACAGTATTACTGTAACACTGTTTAGTTACTTCAATACGAGGTCCACATTCTTGACTACCTTTCATGTACTGTATAAAATACAGAAATTCTCACTTTAGACTTTGATCAGTCAAATGTTACAATCAAGATAACCAACATTTACAATTTTCACAACAAATTTGAATATATGCAAAAATGTCCGATCTTCCATGCCCTGAAAGGAATGTTTATGATAACAGCCGAGATAAATTCCACTGTTGTTTCTCATCGTGTTTACAATGTTGTAATTATGAAAATTGCATAATAATATTAATAGTCATGTAAATACGTCGCTGATTTCAATGTACATTCCTACCAAGGTCAGTAATCATACAGATGTTGATTGACGCCAGTGAATAAAATATTGAAACAAATCTTACAAATTTGTTATACTTTTGCTTTTACATTTTCAACATTAACACAGATAATGAATTGATGTGCCAATGCTTTAGGAACACACCAATGTGCCAATGCTTTAGGAACACACCAATGTGCCAATGCTTTAGGAACACACCGATGTGCCAATGCTTTAGGAACACACCGATGTGCCAATGCTTTAGGAACACACCGATGTGCCAATGCTTATTATTATTATTATTATTATTAAAGTGACACAAGTACCGTAGCCACACATAGCACTTACTTAATTCTCCACCAAATAAAAAATGAAGTATAAATAATTTCAAATCTTCTATGCTAAAGAAAGAAACTTTTTTCTCTCAACTTCTTATGAATCAAATTCATTCATTGGAAAGGACACAATGACAGTCATAGTTTGAAATGAAAGGCCAGCATCTCAACTGAACAATACAGCAGATGGTAAACAGATACTGCCATATATACAAGTCATACCTAGAGTCTAGTCTGATTCAACTAATGATCATCATTACGAAGCTAGCCATGCTTCACATCATCTCCTCACAGCCTCTAGTCACATGACAGACAACAATGTCGGCAAACTCCCGCCATATGTGTGGGGAATAGGAGAAACTACCAAGTCACATTCATTACTTCAGCCCAAGCTTGTGCTCTATTTCATAACTAGACTGAAACAAGGTGGTAACATCCACACTGGCGATGACAGGTAGCTGTGGGGGATGATATACGATGCAGTCATGCTTGATGTCAAAAACACAATGAGCCCTTTTATAGCATTATCACTTTCTGTGGAAATGCTATATATATTTTATGGGTGCTTCATTCATTTATGGTTGATTCAATAACACTGGCAACACTGATATGACAATGTTTATGGTTTGGATATGTTAAACGTTTAAAACACTTTACAGCTAATAACAAGGATGTCATATTTTTCCATGAAAGTATAAGAGTATAAGCGTATGAAGCAATTCAAAATGAATACTGAACACATTAGAAAATTATTTGTTATAGTTCTACCATTATGGTAGATATATTTTATGACTGCTTCATTCAATCAATTCTATATTTCATCAATAGCGGCTGCAAGTGGGTCGAAGAGTTTCATTTAAAACTAGGAATTCCGGTGATAAGCTAACAGAAGTCTATGCA
>JAVCKZ010012568.1:0-20272 GCA_034780755.1 Lepetodrilus elevatus | reverse complement strand
TCTTAGCCGCTAAGGGACCATAGCGCTCTCTTAGCCGATAGCTAATACATTGCTAAGAAGTGCTATGGTTCCTTAGCGGCTAAGAGAGCTTCCAGAAACGATACCCTGGTCTATAGATCTATATTAGGATCTTCGAGGGATCTGTAAAATTATTTATATATGTGTTGCTGTGTTTCTATTTCTAGCCATCGAGAAAGCACCCCAAACACAGGCAAAGGACCCTGGATATAAGCTTTTACTGTATCCACTGGCACTGCGCATGGCCGGAAATTCGAATATAACCATCTACAACCCGCAAAGTCATATATTTCACAACATTAGCATTCCTATCACCCTAATTCAATCAATGGTATATGTCTATAAATTAAATTCCCTACTAATTTGCCTTGAACATAATGTATATATTTGTACTATACAACCAAGCGCCTGTTCCAATTGGAAGAACAGAACGGAGTATAAGAAATTGGTTGTAGACGAAGACAGTGGATACGCATTTGCAGTGCACGGGAACAGGCTTGTTTATCAAATAAATATGTCCAGCAAAGCAGCATATAGGGTCTGGCCCTCCGTAACTATGTCCACAGCTCTGGCGATTTGTCGTCAACGTAAGCGTGTGTACTACATATCTGATTACGAAGGTTGTCTGGTCGCGGTGAGCTATGATGACCCTACAGAGGACCTGAAGAAGTACCAGAAGGTCGTCCACGCAGACGATGTCACTACGGACGGTCACGCAGCTCTGTATTACGTAGACTTTGGTCGACTTTATCGCTTGTCACTCAAGGATTCTACAGTGAGCGTAATAAGCTCGACTGACGATTTCTTTAACAGCGTTACTTTTCACAACAAGATTTACATGAATCAGGAAAGCGTAATGAATCTCGTCGTTGTTGAACTACCTGATCATCAGATGTATCATCAGAGTTATTTACCTGGTGGATTGTATGTTCGATTTGGTATTTGTGTGATACCTTAACAGCATGTATACACTCAAAGGTATAGATGGTCATTTTAGACCAAGTTGGAGCCAAACCTTAACAATGTAGTAGGCCTACTAGAATAAACTATGTACTACTGGCGAGAGCCTTGAAACATATACATACATTGACTACTGTCAATAGTTCTGGATACTAAGGACATAATTTGTTGTGTCAGGATGAATAACACAATTGAAACGGCCAACCAATCAGAGAACTACTCTTAACCATCTTGGATTACCCAATGTTTACTATTATTATTATTATTATTATTATTATTATATTATTATTATTATTAATATTATTATTATTATTATTATTATTATTATTATTATTATTATTGTTGTACGTGTGTGAAGTAAAAGAATAAAAACTATACAATTATGTATCATACAATAGTCAATATATATACATTAATTTTGTTCTACATTGTAAACTTATATAGAGAAAAATATGAAAATAAATTTGAATCTGTTAGTGACCTTTGATCAATATTATACAAAGATGATCATGTAGTTGCAAGATATCTCCCAGATAAATATGATTTGTTTTCTCCGAAGTATTACTAATTATTAATTAGTATTTCCCTACTTAATTAAACCTAACTAAATGTCAGGTGAGTACCATTCAGAGGCAACCTGACACTTACATTGGGAGGGACATTCACACATGGACTTGACTTGCAATGTCCTATTATCCTTTTATTTTACAGTAAAATGGTGGTCAGCAGGAAACTAAAGTAGGGGCTGCTCCTTTCTAGCTGTTCTGTCTGTACTTTCTGTCTGACAGTTACACTGTGCGGTGTTGATCCTTTGTAACTGTGCATGCGTCGGACAGAAAGTACAGACAGAACAGCTAGAAAGGAGCACTACCGTAGAGTACCGTATATAACCCCAGCTATACTTGTGCAAGACCTGAATGGAAGCAATACGTTTAGTTTTGATTGAAATACTGCTTTAATTCGCAGCAGGAATATTTCACCCAAATGTGATGAGTACACGTGCAGCTAGGCAGTGTCACACCTTGTTCTCACCCAAGTACTCCTATTCAAAATATCAGCCTATATCAGATGAGCAAGTCTAGATTACTGGAGACGCTCCGAGACCGTTGATAGTCTAACAGGCGGCAAGACTTACTGTCTAATTGCAGTAAATCTGTGAGTACTGGTTGGCACTGATGGACCAGGTTTGATAATGATAACTGCATTGGCATGGTACACAGACAGCTCATCCTATCACGATCATGTCAGACAGGTAGCTTTTGCCATCATTGACAGATTTTAAGTCATTGCAAATGGGTGAAAGATTCCTGCAGTGACGTTAAACTCTATATTCACTCATTCACTCAGATTTGAAGGCAGGGCGTTTAATTGGCTACAAAGTCCAAATTTGTTATACCATTGTGCTACCACCTGCCTAATTCTATATTTGCTATTTGCACTGGCAACAATTTATTGATTAATATTTTCAAAATGGGTAAAGACTTTCTCTTGGGATTTCGTATCCAGTGCTCCAAATAAGGTGACACTGTTATCCTATTTACTGTGACAGAAGTGTCACAGTGACACTTAGTGGTGTATCTCTAACAACCTATGCAATCTGCCTGTCTGACATGACATACTGTATGACCGGATTTCCATCAGCACTGGAAATGGAACATGATAATGGTATCAACAAGTGCAGATTTTTGAAGTGCAGATTTTCTTTTACAATGGGAAAACAATGTACCTCTACATACAAATATATATAATAGACACTTTAAAAAAAAAACACATTGAAAGAAAACATATACCTCTGCAGCGATCGAAACTAACTTTAAAACTTACTAGCCCAAATAGTGATACAAATAACAAATGTTATGAATTTCTACTAGTCCATAGGATACCTTTAGCATTGGGAGAAATGGCCCGGGCTAGAGGACTAGTGTTAATTTTGATCCCTGCCTCTGCCACGTGTAGCTGAAGCATGTGTACACGGCCAAAGGGTATCTGTATTTCTTAACATTCTCCCTACTTACCATAATTGTAATTGACAATTAAAACACTAGTTTAGAAAAAGATAACCAAAAATTAACTGAAAATGCTTCTTTAATTAATTCATGACTTAGAAGTTTCAAAACACCAGTTGCAGTAATTCTAACCCAAAATTAACAGAGAATTGTTCTCTAATCCTTGATGAGTGAGTGAATATGGAGTTTATATGGAGTTTAACGTCGCTGCGGGAATCTTTAATCCTTGATATAAACACTTCAAACCAGCAGATGAGGTCATTCATTAATTCTGGACCAAAATGTACAGAAAATGTCTCCTTAATCCATAACACAGCAGTTTCTTTCAGATTCTAAATCTGATTATGAAAGCAGCACAGGTTCTAAGAGATTTCCATAAGAAAGTGCATCTCTCAGACAAGACTAGACTTAAGACACTAGCTGCTTCTACTCCCAGACCTACATCCACATCACATTCCTTAGTGAGGATCTAGATCAGTTTAACCACGTTGCTTTTACAACATGGCATCAACCAGAATAGCTGTATGTGTATAAAACACGGCCAGACTCAATTATATCTGATACATAACGTGTCTACTGCTGGGCATAATGCAGCGTGGAAAGTCAGGGAGAATTTAACACCAACAGACTTCAATACGCTGTCAGAAGAGACCAGATTTTAGAATGATGGCTATTCTTTCTAGCAGAATGCACTGTTTTGAAATAAGATTACGCACACATTTAACAGTTCATGTCAGGTGAACTCTTAAATGTTGCTGTCTGAAGACTACAACAAATACGGAAAGGCATGTCTAATCTTGTACTAACAAATCTTGTTTTGTTTTTTATCACAAAAATATATTCCAATCCAATTCAATTACTTCTGACAGTTATGGTTATATTTAAGCATATCTTTCAGCATGTTATGTTAACAGCAATCACAATCATTGCAATAAAAGCAAGGGTTTATCTATTATGCACATATACAAGAGAGTATTGTTAAAAGTGCAGATAAATATTAAATTTAAACTATAGAGTCTATAACTAATAATTAATCTAATCTAAACTACCGTATGTAATCTAAATTTTAGTGCAGATAAAAATTAAATTTAAACTATAGAGTCTATAACTAATAATTAATCTAATCTAAACTAATCTAAACTTTAGACTTTAATGATAAATTGACCTTAATGGTAAATTGTGCAATATATCAGCAAGGAAATCGAGAGGCTCTCAACATATTGTCTTCTTATCTTAGTATACGAGTCTGAAACCATGATGTGGAAACGCATACTGCAAGTTATTGCATTAAGATAACCTAAGTGGATAATGAGAAATGACCTGACAATAAAACGTACCCAAGATCTGGTAAATCATGAAATTACCCCACTTACATCAGAGCAATGTGTCTTAAATTACACATCATGGCGGACCCGTATCCTAGCAACAGGACAACCTGATTGACTGGTGGGACTACAAATACCTGAAATATGCACAATTCTTGGGAAATGGTTTGGACACGGAATTCCAATTTGGTGTCACATTCTGCAGGGGAACATGTCACTTAGACTGGGCTTTGTTTCTGAATTCAGCATGCTCATTTCAAAGAAACTTTGATCAATTGCGATTGGATTACCATTTCTGAAATTAGACCATTGCATGACAGAGACAAAAGAAATGTTCCTATGTAATGATTATAGAAATGAAGCTGGCATTTCTAGCAAGTACTGAAGGCTGTAGAGTATGCTGTATTTAAATAGGCTTGGCTCCTGATAAAAGACAGCAACCAAAGACTGCCAAAAACGTGTTCAAAATGACATATTGTTCTAACTGTGGAACATGTTAGCTTGGTAGCGAAATCTGATGTTCTGTAGCCATTGAAGGATAACTTAATTATTCCTTAAGTGCAATATCCTATTTGACAATATGTATTACCTTAGATGCACACAATTTTGCAATCCAAAACCTACCACGTTAACCCATCATATGCATACACACAGACACACGCATGTACTTTCAATAATATTCTTCCATTTCTTTAAAATCCAAGGCGTGTCAGTAACAATGCATTGTAGATATTGCAAAGCCTTATTGACCGTGTTCCATCATAAATACGGTATTCACATTATTATTATCATTAAATTAGAACTTGGTGATCTCGTATATGATACATGTTTATTACGTAAGCATGATATGCTTGCATAAAGTAAGTGATGATGGCATTATGAAAGAAGACAAATAATAATAATAACTTTTTCAAATGAAAAACAATGCAATACAAATAATTAAATCTTTAAATTACTAACAATTTTACCACACCTAATTCTATTGTAATTCAATATGCACAGATTTACAGAAATATTTACAAAAGTATCTAATAAAACATGAATTTTTGATTTCATAGGCAAAAGTCTCATTTTGGTTAATATTTCAGGGAACATTAAATTTTAAATGCAACTACTTGAGGCATGATAATACATTGATAACATCTCATATATTATTTGTTATTTTTTTACAGTAGTCATTTACTATAATTCAAATCACATGTTGCATGTAATTGTATTTGAAAATCATAGAATCTGTTAACATAAAACCAAGGTATTGTATTAAAACTTTGTTTACATTGTCTGATAGAAGAAAACAAATTAAAAAGAAGAAAAGAGCACCTGCTATAAAATATATTTATTGAACAAAGATCTACAGCATCAGTGAATAGATCCAACATTTTATTATGAACACAGCAGCAGGTTTTACCTTTATGGTATTTTTTATCTTTTTTATCTAGAATGGATTTAAATTTCCAGATTTGTTTCAAAACAAACAGAAAAAAAATCAATTTGAACCAAGATCATATTGATTCCATTGAAATTGTTTCCCAGTGTGTCAAAGAATTCAATTATATTTTCCTGTGTTATTTTGGGAGTGGGCTAAACCTTAGGAGGTGGGGGTGGGGGTTTTGCTGGGGGGAAAAAATTAGAGAAATATTCTTATACAATCTTTTTAATATCCTTTCAATATGTATGAAATACATATAGGGGAGGTAAGCTGACACGAAATAGCCTGAATGCCTCACTAGCAACCGTGCTATAATGTTGACGGTGTATGGTGTACAGATATTTTCGTGGTTTACGTACAGTGCAATGTAGGTATCAATGTCTATTGTTCCATGTTCAAACCATGCCGTATCGATACTAATTAAGCATAACTTTGATTGGCAAGTATCTAATGATATATCTCCGATTAGGCGTCACCGGATACCTGTCACCGGAAATGACCCCTACGAGACTTCCCAAGGCTATTGAATGGATACAAAATCTAAAAATTGAAACTAATAAATTTTGTTATTTTATTTTAAATGTCCTGTAAATAGATAATATATTAACGTGATAAAACAAAACAACTAACCTCGTCATTTTCTCTGTGATCAATCTGAATACAGTTGTCAGAAGGTGCTCTCCAAGTTGGACCCATCCTCTCACCATCCTCCCAAAACCATCAGGTAACACAAACCACAGGTGTCAGGGACTACCCCCTGCACTCACACACACACACAACACACAACACACAACACACAACACACATAAATACACATCTCATCCGTACAGGAAATCCATGTTTTCCTCAATGTACATGGAAGGGTGAGCATCTTTTCACACATATTGCCAACAAAACAAAAAATATCGTCCCATACACGGTCTACTATGTTTGATTGAATGCACATATGTGAATTTGTTCAAAGTTGTAGTTTTGTAATCTTATAGGACTTGTAGATGAGATGATGGTGTCACACGGGGGAGTTGGATGTATCAAATTAATTGCTAGAGGTCCTACTGGCAATATACTGTTTAACCCTTGCAACACGAACCAAAAGTCTGTGTTGTTCTATACATACACGCCATGCCGTGCACATGCACTGTACAGGTGCTGCTTTAATTAATTTGTGCAGGATATTGCTCGATAATTTCATCACGTAATACAGTAATAATGCACATAATTTAATACAGTGCTTCCAGATCATGCATTACAAGCATGAAACCATGAGATGGGACAAAACAGTGGAGAGTGTGTCGGAATACAGATCCAAAGATCAGGGTTTGAATCCTGTCAACAGACCGGAGGGACTATTCTCGAAACGTTCTTACAATCGTACAACAATCTTAATGATTTTTATAGTATGGCTATGAACTGTTTTTACGCTAAGAAGTTTGTAAGAAGATTTCAAGAATAGGCCCCCCATGTATACTATGAATTGGAAGCTATTTTCCAATGATAAGAAGATCATAATGCAATGTTTGGATACATAGAGCATGATCATCATCCGACAAATGTGTCTACTACCTGTGTCGTAATGTTATATAGGTTTAACAGGTTCTCCTCCCATGATAAACACATCATTTCAATATAATTTTAAATACTGTGGAAAACTGCATAAAACCTTAAATTTATGGCAATTTTATGAGCACATCCTCTCAGAGTACTAATGTAACCATTTGCATCCGTTACAATTACTAATAACATACATGTATGCATTTATTGTTGAGAGAATTGAACATTTCTGATATTAGTGTTAAAGATTGCACGACCCATTCTGCAGACATGTTAAGCACTTGCACTGTACTACCGGTATATCAGAATATCTCAAGAATCAAGTTTTCTAAAGCATTCAAAATAGCTAAGAAAATAAATAATGGAATGGCGTAATGCTCAGGTATGGCGAGCCCTGGCTTCAACAAAAACTGAATACTTCCGGTATCTAGAATGCCAGATTTACACTGAAATGCTCAGCAACTATCCGGAATCAACATGAATTTGGGATAATTTGAGGTGAAACTAACATAGAATTGTTTTGAATTTTTTTATGTTCTATAGGCTTAGCATACTCAAGAATTAAAGTATAACTCCATTCTGAATGCAAATAAAAATGTACCCTAAAGGCATACAGATGAATGGAAACATAACTGTACTTTAAAGGCATACAGATGGTACACACAGTCACAATTAGTTGACTAAATTTAATGTTTAACCTGGAAATATGTAAATTTTTATTAATTTACACATTTGTTTTATTTGACAAGATATTTATTCCTCATGTCCTACCATTTGTCCTTATTTTGCTATTTTCTTGAAAACTATTTTTTCCCCATAAAATTTACACAATAATAGTAAGATCGAGGAATGGCATATTTGATTTAAACATATTTATATTCAGCAAAGAATGAGGATTGGTAAACAAGCTGTACAGCTTATTTCAATATACATATAATATACTTTCTCAAATTAAATAACTGGGGCTTCCTCCTATTCAGTTTAAACAGTGGATTAAATCATGTGGCCTACATATACTACATTTTATAAGTTTATAAAATGATCACCAAAATAAGTAGTGGTATACCTTTAAAACATGGGGTTCTGCAGCACATGAAGGGTTGATTGACAACTACTTCATTCCAGGTAAAGCATCACTTCAGTAATTAGATAAGAGTTTATTATTAATGAAAGTAGCAGGAGTCTTACCAGCGTCCTACTGTCTTTATGTAATCATGTGCTTGAACATCCCACAGAAGACCAGACACTGACATTCCACATCACACAACCACGTCATACAACAGTGCCACCCACGGCTCATCCACAGGCATGTCACACAATTTTCTATCCACTGCAAGTTCACAACCATGTCACACAATTTTCTACCAAATGCAGTTCCACACAAATGCATGCACCTTCACACAACATGCAAGTACGAAAAGATGTCCGCATCGACACACACATACTACTACTACTACTACTACTACTGCTACTACTACTACTACTACACGCACGCATGCGCACACACACACACACACACAGAGTATATCACACACACACACACACACACACACACACACACACACAGAGCGTATCACACACACACACACACACACTGGTAGTAATACTACCAGGTACCCATTTCCATTCCCTTGAAATCATCAATCTTAGACTTCATTATGTCATTAATAATCTAGAGACATTAATCGGCAGATACTATAGTGGAATTAATAAAGCTGCAGACATCAGGTAAAATGTCATAGTCATTTGGTAATAAGGTATAGATAGATGTCAAAAGTAGCAGATAATATACATGCTATAGGGGAATTATGACTTGAAACATCAGGTACAATGTGATAGCCATACATTAATGCAGTCTTTGATCTTCATCTCTAGCATATTATAGAATATATATGATACATTTGCATACACTAATGGATTAGGGAAAGATACCAATAATCCTTATCCAGATTAACTTGGGATGAAGCATTATAGCCATGATGCCATATATTTATTAACTACAAATATTTACAAGTCTTTAAATACAACATATTTTTATTTTAATACCATAATAATATACAGCAGGGGCCCTATTCTGAAAATGTACTTACAAACCTTTTAGCCCAAGAACAGTTCATAGCCATACTATAAGAATCTTGTAAGATTGTCTTACGATCGTAAGAACGTTTCGAGAATAGGCCCCCTGTTCTTCACTTGGCAATGTTGATGAAGACTGACCAAATAATATTTGTATGGGAAATGATATCAGAATATTTCTGTTGGCCATAACCATGCCACATTACAAGTTGTTTAGTGCTCTGTTCCAAAGAAAGATGTGCACTTGATTCATCACAAGAACTGTTCTATATGGCACCTCTGATTACTATCAGCATGTAGAAGGTTAACCCTCTCTACACTAAAGGAAGCCAGAAATGTAAAGGATACCTACGATACAAATAAACTACATATATGTAAGAATGAAGTTATTTTTACTAAAATGTATTTATTATCACGAGACATTTACCAGTAACGACGGAAAATGAAAAACTGGGATCCAAATAAAACGAAAATAGTTACAAAGATAATGTAACAGCTTCCTTCCTTTCTTCAACATAGAAAAACATGCAATTAATGAGGATGTTTCCTAAACAACATGCATCTATAAGATACTTTTACAAACAGCTGTATTTCCCCGGGGCACAGTTTCCTCAGAACTTTCATCAGTTTCAAGTGCACCAAGGCAACCCTATCATATGTAGCACTTTTTGTGGACCTAATTCCTAAAGCAGAACACATATCTCAGATAATAATATAAATCTTACCAAAGACTTCCCGTAGGAATCTCAGAGTGCTGAAACTTTCTCCTAATTTGACAGGACAGCAGGACCAGGAGAGTGTGATGATATAACCAGTGTTTAACCCTCTGTCTGCTGGATTAGGCACAGAAACTGCTATTCAGGGCATTTCTGGTTGCCTTCAGCATGGAGAGGGTTAAATTAAGCCAACAAAAGTACTGCAGAGACCTCAATGTTTCGACAACTTCTCACTGTATCAGTAAACAATAATAAGAACTGCATCAACCTTCCTAACATACTGTATCTTGTAACGCTTCTAGTTCTATGACAAGTCTCCATTACCCTATGTTCTGGCTGTTTATAGCAGTCGATATACAGTCTATTGAATTGATACATTATATCTCTTAAATATATTTCTGAAAGGTTTTTGAAATACAGAAAGACCAGTATGCTCAAGAACCTGTAAGAAAGGTTTAGGACATCAATATTTAGCGCACAGGTATATTTTTTATTCTGGTATTATAGCACATTTATAACAAATTTTATAAAATTAGCCTATGGAATTTGACTATACAATTTCAATCTATATGTATACTAGATAAACTGATTTCTTTAAATTCTATGACCTTACAAACTATCTAATTTAGATTGGATGTCGTTTCGTTCCTTAAACATTTTGACATTCGAGCATCAGTTTTGAATCCGATTTTAATTAGATTGACATTACTGTAGTTTGAACACATGCTTGGTGCCACTGCATCTGATCCTTGCAAATCCCTGGATTCGAACTGGTTGTCTTGATTCCAATGTTATAGGATGGAGATACGTGGAATCAATTCACCTCGCACACAATTTCATTATGAGGAGTAATATGTAATAGTGCATTGACATCAATATAGTATATGCTGAATACTGCAAGGGCAACATAACCCAATGTAGAACTTTAACATTTCTGACGCAGAAATTAACATTTTGGAATTGTACCATTCTGAAATAACCATGAATTATCTCGTATCAATTCAATAGAACAATCTTTACAAAATTCATCATTTTCTTTATCGTATTATTGCATGACAATTAATACTTTAGAGAAATTGGGGATTAACCTAGTTTTAAATATTTGATAATATACATCCTCATCATTTATTTAAAATTTGTCATTTAGTCGTCATCATTACCATCCATTCCACTAGCTGTTAGGGAGATGTGTCACATTAACAGCAATTGTGGATGCCTAAAAGCTGCACTCAGAATAAGCCACTAAATAATGTACTAGCTTTCCATGAAGCAATAACTCAGCTCAGTACCTCAGTAAATTCATGAGATCCATTGGCATTGTTTTCAATCTTGATGAACGAGATATGTGAATGATGAAGCAGCTTGGGTTGTGTTACTCCAAGGGAGTTGAAAAGGAAATTGAGAGCACACTGAAACATTAACCAGGGTAATGATGTAGAGAATGGATTTACAGTATTATTATTATTATTATTATTATTATTATTATTATTATTACATGTATTATTATTATTATTATTATTATTATTATTATTATTATTATTAATTAATTAATTATAATTAAGATAAATGCAATAATGCATGAAATCTCTGAGCATTGTCAAAAATATTGTGATCAAATTAATTGTCATCCACATCTTAATTCAGATTATGATAAATACTTTCAATCTACAAAATTGACTTTCCAGTAACATTAAGAAATTAGAACCATAGTGGATAATGGTTCTATTTATCTATTTATGGGATCAATTTACTACAAACACTTAGACATAGTGCTGACAATTGCAGCTCAGTAAATAGCTATCCATAATGGAACCATCAAAGTATAGAACAGAAACTTCCTTCAAATAGCATCAATCTATATGTAATTGCAATAATACCTGCCAAAGTTACCCAGGAAATGAACTGCCAACCCTTACTGTACATGCTGTATACAGTGTACGCTTTACCCTTACCGGGTACTGTACATGCTGTATACAGTGTATGCTTTACCCTTACTGTACATGCTGTATACAGTGTACGCTTTACCCATGCTGTACATGCTGTATACAGTGTACGCTTTACCCATGCTGTATACAGTGTATGCTTTATCCTTACCGGGTACTGTACATGGTGTATACAGTGTACGCTTTACCCATGCTGTATACATTGTACGCTTTACCCATGCTGTATACAGTGTACGCTTTACCCATTCTGTATACAGTGTATGCTTTACCCATGCTGTATACAGTGTACGCTTTACCCATGGTGTCTTCTTACATAATGGACAAGGTTACAGACAGACTTCCAAAGAACACCAATAACAAGTCTAATTCTACATCTATCATGGTAATTCTACATCTATCATGGATTGGTCAGGCTTTAGTCATTAAAGAACAATAATACGTTCCATTAGGACTAGCCAGTACCCTTTAACTGTTCCACTGCTGCATGAATCAACCTGGCATCGTATTACATTTGTAATTTTGCTGCAGCGATGAAAGAGTTAACCATTTTCTGTGTTTTGTATTTGGAAGATGGTAATAATGCATGTTTAAAGTTTTAGCAATTTGAAGATCAAATGGTATCCCTAGAGACTTCAAAGTCTTTGCTGAGCTCCAAGGAAGTTAAATTCACCAGATAATCACAGGACTTCTGCGTGCATCCATTTAACACTGCCTAATAAATTCCATACATGCACGTCTTTGCATCGCCCGGCATTAATGTGTTTATTCTGATTGATTGTTTGATTTGATTGGCTGTTAGGTTAGCTGTCAGTTACGACTTGATTCATGCGACCAGATTGGCAATGTGCGACAGTCGACACTCCGTTATCATAACGTATACCGACATGCAAACATTGACTATCGATTTCCCTGCTAATTGTGGCTGATTGGGATAATCTAAGCGATGCTGCGCGATAAATATATTCTTAAATTAGTGTTGTGGTAAAATATTTTGATTTGGAATAGCGTTATCCTGGCACCAATTAATACCATATTAAAGAAATATTTATGTAGAATTCTCAGCATACCATTCAATATGGAATGCTGGTTTTAATAATGAATGAATACTTTGGAGTTAATAATGCTATTTTTCAATGCACCTCACTGATCTTGTGGACGTTGTTTTAAATAGTGGAAGGCATAGGAGAACTCTATGTATTACAGTAAGACCTACAAGCCAAGGCTGGTGCATACGACTCAAGGGAGATAACTGTATGAGATTTTCAAGCAACGAGCAATGCATCATCAAATTTCCAACAAGTGGAATCCTCAGGACTCTGCACATCCAACACGGAACCAGTTTAAAAAACGAGCAAGGCACCATTGAACCTCCAACAAGTGCAATCCTTACACGACTAGGCTCCTGTCTGCTGGCAAATTAAGTAAGTGGCCAACTCAGGCCTCCAACAGGGAACCAGTTTAAACAAGAGACTGACACCACATCCTACATCTCCAAGTAGATCTGGCATTTAATTACTGGGCTGTACCAGTTCTCTAGAAGAGCAACGCACTCTTGACTCCAAAGGTCAGCCCTGTTGTACCCACACTAAGTTTGATCTACATGCAGGAGTCCAATTCAGGTTTCGGTGGGACCATTGGAGTATTGATTCTGGTGAGATATCAGCGCAGAACACGGGAGCAATAAAGCAGGAAGCACTTCCATAGATGCTGATACATGTTCTTTGAGTGGCGCTTCGTATTGATGGAGCTGTATGATCCGGCCAATCTTGTATGTACCTATTTCATAGAGTAGTACAAATGACACTGGGGACCGAGATTTGGAAATGCTTTCAGCTGTGTTGTGTTGGGCAATTTTTGCTTGATTTTTAAAAATCAATTTTACCTGCAGTATATTATGCAAGATAGAACTCTAGCTGCTATCCTGATTATTATACACATTCAAAAAGAAACCGGATGAAACATGAATGAAAAATGTGAATTTTGTACACTAATTAACAATGTGCTCGGTTTCATATATTTCAGTGAACATTTTAATGATCTCAGACTCATTAAAGTGTTTTTAACCCTCTCCCTGCTGAAGGCGAGTTAACTTGCCCGATCACATGGAGAAATAGAACATTTTGATTTTATTCAGCAGGGAGAAGGTTAAAGATGACTTCAAGAAGAAAATTGATATAATACTGTTTAGTACCGGTATACCCATTCAGACAACAATCACGTGACGAGCTACCTCTTCCTTTTACGTAACTTGAATCACTTTGGAACGTCAATGAGTGAGCGAGTTATTGTTTTATGTCGCAGTGGGGGTCTTCCTCCCATCGCAACGTGGACCTTGTTGGAACTTCCTGATTCTCCATACACACAGATGACAATTTTCGTATTAACCTTATCACTGTTGAAGTCAATCAGAAGTGCCTGTCCCGAGCAGAGGACGAGAGTACTCAGGCGGGGAGAGTGTCTGAAGACAGTGCAATGGTTAACATGCATAAGGGAGGTTCTGTGTGGCTGTTTCTGTGTCTTAACCAAGGATATAGTACAACCACCTTGTCACCTTGTAACCGAAATAGCAACAAAGGTCCATAAGTTCTGAAAACAATTGGCCATAGACATAGACCTTGTCTGCCATCCCCTGGAGTATTAAAGTAAAGACTGATTACATTTAGGAGTTCTGATTAACTTGACTTCAGCTCTAGTGAGAAAAGGTACATGTTAAGCATCCTAGATCTTTAGGATCCTAGGATTTAAAGGCATACGTCCATAGATTTGATTGATTGTTGTTGACCAAGTTCGACAGGATCTTAGGACTAAAGGCATGCACTTACAGATTTAGTTGATTAATGTTGAGTAAGTTAAGAGATCTGCTGGTGGAGATCTGCTCAGAAACCAGAATAGTCACAGCTCAACGTAGATCAACTCAGAAACCAGAAAGGTCACAGCTCAACGTAGATCAGCTCAGAAACCAGAAAAGTCACAGCTCAACGTAGATCAGCTCAGAAACCAGAAAAGTCACAGCTCAACGTAGATTAGCTCAGAAACCAGAAAAGTCACAGCTCAACGTAGATTAGCTCTGAAACCAGTCAGGTCACAGCTCAAAGTAGATCGGCTCTGAAACCATCAAATTCACAGCTCAACGTAGATCAGCTCAGAAACCAGAAAAGTCACAGCTCAATATAGATTAGCTCTGAAACCAGTCAGGTCACAGCTCAACGTAGATCGGCTCTGAAACAATAGCTGCCAGGCACTAGGTGCATGTATTAACAATTTAATTTTTAAAGTTTTGATCATCAATTCCATATTACACCAGTGATGTGAGAGTGCGTAAACTAAGGCTGAGTGGTCTGTTGAGAAAACCTGGTAATTTTTAGTCAAGTGATATAATTTTTAAGTGCAATATTAAGTTTGACATGTTCAAGCGGAATAACAAGTAGACATTGCACCAGGGCAGCATTAATAAATCATTCTAATTTGTCTATAGCAATAAAGCAAAAATAATATTTAAATGTTACCATCAGATACAAGCCAAATAAAACTTTACATAAAACAATAAAGAATTTTTAATCATGAACTACACAAAAAAAATCATCATCAATTCTAGGGTTATAAAGTCAGATTTACAGGGGTTAAGCTGGTAGAAGAAGGACAGCACTGACAGTGTTAACATAGCCTGATTGGTCCAGAGACACACACATATACAGTAGAAGGTCCAGGAGTGTGTGTAGTGTGAAGACCTATGAACACAATCACACTAAAGCCCTGCCCAGCTTAGTGATAGATGGAACTTAATACATTGACTGACAGAATGGCCAACCAAGCCAATTTAACCAAGTATTGATTTCAGCGCAGTATAGGAAAACTTTTAGAACAATCAGGAATGTTCAAACATTTGGTAACTACTAGTAAATAGAAATAGCATCTCCCTGACAAAAGTACAACATTTTGAGAATGATGGCTTAAGATAACATTAAATTCAATACAGATTATTCAAACTCGCAAAGTATTTTCGTCACAATCAATAAAAAATATCACATATAATGTACAAGCAGAAATTTGTGAATGTACAGAATAAAGCATAATGAACACTTAAAGCTAGACTGTCCATAGTCTGATATGGTGATAGTAAACAGTTAAAATATAAATTATATTGATTGGTATTATATGTATATGAAAGGAGCCAATGAAATTCTTTACCCTCTGCCTTGTTCTAAAGTAATCAAGAGCTGCTTCTCTACTCCAATGTGATATTTTGAACAGGGACTTGTATATTTGGGTGAGAAGACTAACTTAAACCAGGCGCTGGACTTATTAAATGTTTTTGAGTACGATTTCATTCACAAATAGCATGGGAATTTGTGAGCATGAAATCGTACTCAAAACCGTTTTGTAATCTTGGAGCCAGACTGTTAGTACATACAGGTTGAGGACATTACAGAGTGATTACTTGAGATGAATTGTTTCGCTGTCATCATGACAAGGGTCAAAAGGGAATGTTATCACCTTGTGGACAGTTTCTCATGCACATTAACAGAATGGTTACATTCATCTGACAGACCCCATTCAACACCTGCAAGATCTAACACCTCTGTTGCCACTGCTAGAACATTGCACAAGTGAAAGGAAACCACCCAATAAATACTAGTAGTCCTGCCTGCATATCATATGGAGTACACTGAAGCATCCTCCTCCCTGCCCCCTCCTCACCCCCCCCTCCTTTCCCCCTCCCCTAGCACACCTCCCTCCCCCAGCACACGCTCAAGTTTTACACCACGCAATCTTAGAAAACCAAAATCAATGACTATTGATGAAGCTGCTTAAATCTTCATTTGTAATTTGAACAACAAACACAAAATCGAATGTGGGATTATTCTGAATATGTGGAAAATTGGGTTTTGTAGGAATAAATGTGTGGTGCTCTAGCAGTGTGATGATATATGAGAGTAATGCTCTTAACAATGTGGTGCTCTAGCAATGTAGTGCTCTAGTGTGTTTCAATATTGTGGTGTTCTGCTAGTATGGTGCTGATAGAATGGTGCTCTACGAGTGTTGTGTAATAATATTGTGGTGCTCTGATAGTGTGGAGCTATTAGAGCACCACAATCATGGAGCACCACACTATTAGAGCACCACACTATTAGAGCACCACACTATTAGAGCACCACACTATCAGCTAGAGCACCACAATCATGGATCCACGCTAGTAACTATCAGAGCACCACACTTAGAGCACCACTATCAGAGCACCACACTTAGAGCTCTAAGGGTGTGGTGCTCTGATAGTGTGGAGCTTCATGATTGTGGTGCTCTAAGAGTGTAGTGATATAATAAACATGGTGCTCTGCAATTTTAGTGTTCTAAGAGAGTGGTGGTCTAACAGTATGGTGTTCTAAGAATGTGGTGCTCCATTATTGTGGTGCTCTAAGAGTGTGGTGCTATAATAAAGTGGTGGTCTAACAGTGTGGTAAATTGTACTCTAAGAGTGTGGTGCTGCATCATTGTGATGCTCTAAGAGCGTGGTGCTCCATGATTGTGGTGCTCTAAGAGCGTGGTGATCTAACAGTGCACCAATGACATTGAGTGGGACTGAAGGGAATTGGATCCTTTCATTGGACTGTCAGACAAAGACAGCGTTAGCACAGGAACAGTCCATTACATCTGGTGATTAAAGTACCGTACCAGTAATTGAGGATTTGTAGAAGGATATTTTCATCTGTTTTCACTGTCCGGCGACGCGCGCCTTGGAGGCCGTCCGCTGGTAATGATATGCATTGTGGTCAGAGCACAAACTAATCATGGTTATGCAACACAATCGGACCCAGCCTAATTACACGACGAATTGAAAACCGATTTCACCAATAAATGCGTCCTTCGTGTTAATCAACCGTGTGGCTACCACACACAACAAGGAAACCTTTCAGTCGTATTTATGTGTAAATTTGTATACAATGTTATGATAGAAAATGCAGATAATACTGTACCACAAATAAATTATGCAGTATATTATTGCCAAAATAAAAATGTCATAAAACTTTCTTCAAGGATATTCGGCCATGTTATTACCACGCTGGATGCAAAGGTTTGCCAATACTGGAAATGGTGGAAATATCGACTACAGTTTACAGGGAAGTGTAGCGTACAAAGTACTCGAAATGACTGTAACGCTGAGGATATATTTGTATATAATAAGTCACATTGATCTATCTGATGTCTAATCATCCGTCAGTCTATAAATACGTCTGTCTTGCCAGTAATCCCGATTCTCAGACTGCCACAATCTGGGCTGATTTCACCAGTAAATGGTAGGAAGTGTCCAGATTAATTTCTTACCATGTGTGATTGTGTGTATGTCCATGTGTGATTGTGTGTATGTCCATGTGTGATTGTGTGTATGTCCATGTGTGATTGTGTGTGTTTGTGTGTCTATGGTTGGGTTCTTATTTGTGTGGGTGTCTGTATATCTGTGTATGTCTGTTTGTGTGTGTTAATTTGTATGTGTCTGTGTGTGTGTGTGTGTGTTAGTGTGTGTGTGTTTGTTTTTGTGCGTGTGTGTGTGACACTGTGTGTGTGTGTGTCTGTTTGTGTGTGTTAATTTGTGTCAGTGTGCGTGTGTGTGTCTGTGTTTGTGAGTATGAGTATGTGTGTCTGCATAAATCTGCATGTGCGTGTGGTTAGATGTCTGTTTGTCTTTGTGGAAGACTATTTGCATGTTATTTAAAGTTGTTCGTCCTTTTGAGTATGTGTCCATGTGTTTATGGCTGTTTCTGTTCCTGTTTGTGGGTGGGTGGTTATGTTAATGTTTGTGAGTGTCAATGTGTGTAGGTGAATACAAGGTGTTTGTTTGCATTTGTGTTTCCATATGTGTTTTTGTGGCAAGATATGTGTTTGTGGATGTCTGTGTTTCTGTGTTAATGCACGAGTGGATTGTGAACAGCTGTGGTTATAACACACAACTATGTGTGTGTGGTACAAGTCTACATACACTATCGCTGGTTCATCTGCAGCAGCCATGACCACTGGGTTTCCCTCCCACCAAAAACAGCCCTCAAACAGAAGTACTGTAAATCCAATTGACTCACTACTAACTTGAGCAATTGCATTACAGAGAGAACCTTGTCAACACTGCTTAAATGCTAAACATAACTATAATACAGTAAATGGCAATACAGTGCTCCCTCGATATAACGCCCTTCGATGTACAGCGGATTCGGATACAACACGGGGTCCAACGTGGACCCCATTTGTTTTTTAATGAAAAATGAAAAATATTTCTTTTTATTTCTCAAAATAAAATGTTTTTTTCTCCAATTATATTCGTTGATTATAATGCGGGTGGCATGTCATGGACCCCAACTTCAGCGTTATATAGAGGGAGCACTGTACCTATTATAAAAGAACAGGAAACAAAGGATAGACCGTTCTTAAAGTGGCAGTATAATCTTTGCAAGAGGCCAAAGGTCACTACCATAATCAGATTGCATATTTTGCTACAACAATCATCCCTTTCTGACAAGTATGATTTTGTTCTAGATTTTTTACTAATCTAGAAATATTTCCTAATTAACTCCACCTATACTTTAGCTAGCAATCAGTACACATACAATCATGCAGCAGGACGAGTTTCACTGTAATATCTAGTGCATTGCTTGAAGAGTAAACCAAATTAATATGTCAATACTTGTGATAGCTTTTTTTTTTTTTTTGTAAAATCAATTCAATAAATTTTACAGCAGGATGATATTCACTGCAATATTATATTATTGGAGGACACAGCTCAAAATTGGCTTTGTGAATCCAAGTAGAGCAAAATCTATTTTATAAGCATGATAATTTAGATATTATAAATCAAGACGCTGTGTAGATGGATGGAGACAGGAGGTACGTGTATTTTATGAGAGCTTCAATCACTGTGTTGATCACTCTGCTGAACAGTGCTACACATTTTGAATGGAGATATAATAGCACACTCACATATCAGGTACATGTACAATTAATATATTTGTGTATAACAAAAACATTGATGCTTGAAAATACAATTAACCATGGTTACGGTCTACATGTTGTTGTTGCTTTAATTAAAATAATAAAATGCAGCTAAATATGAAGTACGGTATATATAATTATTATATATATAATTATTGAAGATGCCATATCATGATAATTATAAATCATAGTAGCTACAAGAAAGAGAGAGAGAGAGAGAGAGAGAGAGAGAGAGAGAGAGAGAGAGAGAGAGAGAGAGAGAGAGAGAGAGAGA
>JAVCKZ010012457.1:0-20279 GCA_034780755.1 Lepetodrilus elevatus | reverse complement strand
GGTACATGATTGTCATGCTGTAATGATAGTGTATGGTACATGATTGTCATGCTGTAATGATAGTATATATGGTACATTATTGTCATGCTGTAATGATAGTATATATGGTACATGATTGTCATGCTGTAATGATAGTGTATATGGTACATGATTGTCATGCTGTAATGATAGTGTATATGGTACATGATTGTCATGCTGTAATGATAGTGTATGGTACATGATTGTCATGCTGTAATGATAGTGTATGGTAGTGCTCTGTAAGGTTGACATGGACATAACAGTACACAAATGTCATGTTGGCATGGTGGTGTATGATAGTACACATTGCTTCGTAGTTTTCCTCTTGCTTCTTACATGTTGTCTGTTTTATAAAGAACATTGCACATTTCTTTATTTCAATACCTGGGAATATAAAATCTGTCTTGTATTACAACAGTTTAAGTGATTTCCTTTTTATTAATTGAACGGCAAGCCAGCCATTCATTTGATGTCAAAGGTTGGTGAGCAGTGTGAGAAGGTCTGTCTGAGGCAGAGCTAGCTGTGGACTTGCAAGAGACATGTTCTGTGTGTTATCCCTCGGACTCCTGAAAGGTTAAGTCAGCATCACCTTTCTTAGGATAGTCCTCTGACATCTATACCACATGTATCCACCGATGCCAATAGCGTGATGGACACCAGATAGCAGCAACTAAGGATTCCAGTGAAAGAAGAAACACAAATTAGGACTTTTTCGAGGGTATCAGTGACAGTTTTAGTCGACGGTCCATGATGAAACACGATTCCAGTCATCAAGACATTATCTGTTATCAGTGTCACACAGCCTGCATCAATTTACCCTCACAGAAAGACTGATAAACTGGGATCTTTTTAACATAATGCTGAAATTGAGAAGTAAGAACAACATGTGTTATCTATGCTATACACTACAGAGATGGGTATCCAGACTACATTCACACAAGGTTACAGTACATCTGTGCAGTCCATGGTGATGACAATGGCCACAGAACATTAATATTGCAGTTACACCAGTGTATACATACAAAGCTATACATGCAGGTAAAATACATTGTCTGAAGGCTGACGTAACTTGGAATACATTGGCTAAGGTCTGACTATAAGCCAGAACACACAAATAGATGTCTGACTGAGTTAGAATATAGTGTCCAAGATCTGACTGAACCAGAATACATTACCAGATATCTGAGCCAGAATACATTATCAGAATACAGTTCCAAGGTCTGACTGAGTATAAATATATTATCCAAAGTCTGACTGAACCGGAATACATTACCAAATTCCTGAATAATGCTGAACACGAACACATTGACCTAGAATTGTCAGAATATATTTTCCAAGGTCTGACTGAACAGAAAACATTACCAGATATCTGACTGAATCTGAACACTTTACCAAAGTTCTGTCTGAATCGGAATGCATTGCCTGATCATTCGCAAATGGGTGAAAGATTCCAACAGTAACGTTAAACTTCATATTCACTCACTCACATCCTGTTACATGTCATGTATTATCCTGGTGACTGTTAGATGTCATGTATGTATTATCCTGGTGACTGTTAGATGTCATGTATTATCCCGGTGACGGCTGTAATCAGAACTCGTCCTCAAGAGGCTGTTCATTTCACTTTGTTGAGTCTCATATGTACATTTATAGCAGTTTTGTTGCAGTGGGGACAGCTAAGCACAGAGGTCATTTGTGAGGTCCTTTGATGTGGCCAGAGATAAAGCTGTTGTACAAAATACCATTGCTTCTCAATTTACTGCCGAGTTTCAGACTGTTAGATTGTCAACGGAATTGTTTCTATATCATTACCACTGTGCTGGAGCGATGTGATGTGTTTAATGTCTGGTCTCTGGTGTCCAACCCATTTACCTCATATTGCTGTGCTGTTTAGACAATATGATGAAATCTTTAATTTCATTCTGTATTTCCAGTAAAATGTCATTTTAAAATTTGATTTTTTTTTTCTTCTTTAATACCCACTATAAACAGTTTATATTCTAACACTATTTCTTTTGAGAACGTGCATTTCCAGGATGATCAAAAGTAATTGTTGCTAACCAGAATCTCAAGTATTGTAGCAGTAAAAGTTAGTTGATGCAATGGACTTGCACTTGTGGCAGCTCCCTTACAATCAGTTGTAGCTACAAGTGTTCTGATACAACATTTCCATCAATATTGACAAAATCAAATTTGGAAAAGTTTCTTTCCATGCTTCAGGATTCTACTGGTGGAAATCCAGACTAGTACAAGCAGAACACATGCATGCAAACCAAACCATGATGCAAGTGTAAAAAAGCTTGAAAGTTGCTTTAAACCCCGAATCAACTAACCAACCATCATAATTAATTCTCTTATTGATATTTTCTCACATTCATTATGCAATCTAATGCATTCTGTGATCATTGCAACCCATACTGGGTTCGTCCAAATTACACTCATTTGGCCGGCGTTTCCTGGCGAGGGGTGATACGTCATCCATTATTGCAGAGGCTCTGCTGACAAGGGATCTCTAGTTAATAGAGCTAATTACACTGGGGCACCGGCATCATATCTCGGGTCATCTGTACCCACTCTGGTGCCAGACGCCATGTTGGATACCTGGGTATCTTTCAAATACCTGGGTATCGACTTCCGATAAGGTGCTGACTATGTGGCAAGTTTGCTGGAGCTGTTGGGTACAGCGTGCATTTGCTGCTCCACAACTTAGTGGCTTTAAGTGGCTGCATAGGCATGTCTTCATACTGCACTAGCAGTGCATTATTACTTCAGAACCTCCATATCATAGTACAGGACAGGTGAACCTAATAATAATATAATGCATGTTAAAATGTTTGAGTAATTATTTTGAATTAAAATTTAGATGATTTGGAGTAAAATTGTCTGAAATTTAAGTAAAAAGTGTATGTGAATGTTTCAACCAATGCTGCTAGAAGTACATATCAGTGAGCTTGTACATATAGTTTGCTAATTATCCAATCATCTATAACTATCAATCTATCTTCAATCAACCCAGAAACTGTACTTTTAAAGCCTTGCGTAAAAATCCCCTGTTTAATTCTGCTTTCAACTAATCATAACACCATTTTGTATTATACAACTCAAAATAATGTACATGTTTTATTATTGTTTTAACATAAACAAGGTCATGTGCTTTCTGTGATTGGTATCTATAACCAACCAATCTATTTATTTATATCCATAACCAATCTATTAAAGATCATGTCGCTTCCTTGCAAGGTCAATTAAATTCATTCTTGATGAAGTCATAATCATTACATACTTAGGCTTGAATTAGCATTGATGAAGTTAATTAATTTACAGCAATCCATGCCTTCACGGCTGTCTTACGAGCTCTACTTCACTTGAGCTGGCTGTGAGAGAGATAAGGGCACTGGCTCATCAGTATTGGCTTCACTAATAGCATTGGCTTCTCATTACATGCAAGTAGAAATAGGGTGTAAACCCGCCTTGTTCTTAGTGCTCAGTCTGTGTCGGGAGATATGGTCTCGTGCTCGCCTGTGACGTGCTTAATTACCGCGTTTGATGGACGGACCGGGCGACGGAGCCGGACATGTGACTTATGACACTGGCTACATAATCCAATTTATGATGAGAGCCAATAGATCCAAATCTCCTTGCTTCATGACTTCTGACTTTGGCGCCCGACGAGGTTAAGAGATCCTACTGCCACGCTGGAGAAATGAGCGACAGTTGAATGGCGTTACTGGCTGGATGTACAACTCGTAAAGCTTACACACAATGTGATCTTTGTATTTATTGTCCAGTCAGAAATCTAATTATGTCCTCCAACTAACACATGCAGCAGGACCAACTTAGCAAATTCTTTGACCCATTGGTTACCCGATTTGATGATAGCACAGTGAAGGGTTCCATTTAATGATTTTCCCGTTCGACTATTGATGCAGGCTTTTAGATCAGATTTTTGTCGACTATGTAAAGAATATTGCTACACGATTATACAGGAACATGTTTTTGCTATAAAAGCATGGATTTGGAACAAGTACTTTAAGTCATGTTGTAACAATTTCAAGTATATATCGGTATCAAGATCTTAGATTGTGAGATAAAGGTGTTTGATAGATTGTTTTGAATATAATTGTTAACAGCATACTTGTGTAGTGTCTGTGTTGGTTGCCATGGTGATGGTGGTCATGGCAACACTTCAGAGACGATACACAAATTAATTTAATGGATCAAAATCAGAATTCAAATATTTCAGAAGACATCGCTAATCGAATTGTATTCATAGTTGCTTGTTCGTCTGTGAATTTGTGATATTAATATAACATCTCCAGTGACTGTCCAGTTAGTAGGGCGTATGCCTCCATGACGAAGCTGCCCATTGCTCACTGTAGGGCAGCTTCCACAATCGATGCACCCTGTGGGAATTTTGTTGACAGGTCAAAGGTCAAGGGTACCAGTGAGAACATTCCCTTATTAGTTGTTAGATATGCACTGTAGGTCACCCTGGTGATCTTTTCAGTCAAAGTTCAAGGTCAAGTTCATAATAATATCACAAATCTGGAAATTTGGGGATTTCATGTTCTGATTTCCCATTCATTAAAAATAACGATTTCCAAAGGATAGCTTAACCTAATGGGGCAATGATTTTAAATATTGTTTATTTTTCAGTACAGTTTTATTGTAGTTTTGGGAGACGATTTTTAGATCTGAAAAGATTTTGGTCCACCTAATTATTGTCATTCTCAGATAACAATGAGAAGATGATGATGATGACAAGAGGAAGATAATGACACTAGGAGGAAGTGGATACCTAGGGTTCCTCTCAAATTGCTTCTCTATTAGCAATTGTTTGCCTGCAATGCACTGAATTCTATGTAGCCATCATCTTCTGTGATTTCCTTGTTACTCAGTTGTAAGATTACCCAGCATGCATGTTGGACTGGAGGTACACATAACACCCGGCCAAACAAACTGAGTACGAGGTAATTTCCCTAAATGGAGGGCAAAGCTGGAGACCATCGCTCGGACATCTCCAGGATTATAAACTGCTTGTTCTCCGGGCAGCAAAATGCATTGCAATGGCCTCTAATTGGGCCGAATGAAGAATTGATCGTAGGAGTGGGCCCTGAGCGTGTATTTATCGTGGCTTTGCATTTTATTAGGTACTTTACTATTGGCACCTACGTCTAAAGCACACAAATACTTGTGACCGAGTGAAATTAGACGGATTACCCGATCTTTACAAATGTAATACGTGTAGCTGTGTTGCCATCGCTGATGAATTAGGCCTGTGTGGGTAATGTACAGCCTGATCTCCTCTCTCGCCACGGGAAGCTCGGTAAAGATCGTTCTTCCTCCAGAGGAAAAAGCTTTCTATACCGGTTTCCATGCAGTCTCGACAAAACACATTTTTAACTTAATGGAACCAGTTGCGATTAATTTGATAATAATGTCATAAATTGTACTTGTGACATTTGAAATAACTTGATTAAAAGCAATTACATATTATGTATCTTTATCAAATTATCCAGATGACTTAAGTGTCATATTTTTCTGGCCATGATCTCTAACCTGTAGGAGAATGAAGGCTTGGACGTAGAAATTGTATTAACTAGCTCGCAGGCAAACCAGTGTATTTGTTGATAATCCAATCTGGGGCGGGAGAAATGGCAGTTTCTGTCTGCCAGTGATGACAGGAAGTCTCCTGAGCTTGATGCTCTTCCTGTGTAGAGAACACATTACCTAACTGTCCTTATGATGGTGACCTGTCCAGTTGTCAGCCGTGATGTCGGTCTCCGCCACATTCCGACTCGGATTTCCCAGACTATCCTTTGTTTTTTATGTACATGGTATATAAATATATACGTGGGAAGATGTGGGCATGAGGAGTTGATCTCTAGATGTGAAATCCTTTGCACTGGGTCTGAATCCATTAGTCAGATCATCCTCTGTTCCAGAGGTATTGGCCTGAATCATTGGACAGTATGTGTGTTATAATGAATAAGTGTCACCAAGATGTCACTTGAAGGAAATAGTAACATTTTAAAATAATCTATTGCGCCTAGGATCAACACTAGCTATCCAATGGCACTGAACAGAAAAATATATGTTTACTACTGCAAGTACAGACTAATGGAATGGGGAGTTGAACTCTAACTCGTACACTCCTGTAAGGTAAACTGAATATGTGTCAGCTGACATAATAAGAGACATGACACGCGCGAGACCGAGACACACGAGACATTCTATTTGTGGAGTAGTTCCCACCCAGCCAGAGGCCACTGCCATTTAAAAAGTATATCGATTCTTTGGACTTGTTGAAAGATTGTTTCTAAATTTGTTAAACCCATCATTGTGTGCTGTTTATCCTTGCATCATTGAATCCAATTTGTTAACGCTTGCAGAATCCTCCATTCAGAATCTCCTTTGCATTAAAATGTCTTCCCAACTATTCATGCAAAATGAGTCCTTTTTTCAATTATAAATTACATTTTTTATTTTCGTGTTAGTGTGCAAATGTCATTTGAATACATCTAGAACTAGGCAACATGGGATTGATCCTGCCATTAGCTAAATATAAACTGGTGGTGACAACATCTTTGTCTGATTGGACTATTAGCCATGATGACCATGAAGCCCAGAATGGCAACAGCTCTCCAGTACATGCAGTTCCTTGATCTGTCCGTGGACTGACATTGTCTGTCCAGACAGTCGGTCCCGTGCAGGAATGTGGGTCGCTGGGACAAGCTGCTGTGTTTACTCACAGATTCCAATCTGTCGGAGATGTGTTTGCTTTGTTCTGGCATCTCGGCACCAGATGAGTCGCATCATCGGACAATGCCTCGGTCGGCAGAAGATGGACAGCAAATCCCTGGTGATGTCCCCAATGTCAGCTAGGAAGACAGTGCCGAGCACATCCTGATTATCAAGTCGGGACGCTGACGGCGGAAGAATTGAATATTTGTTGTAATAGGAAAAAAAGGAGCTATTCTGTAATGAAAATGTTGCCGGTCGCAGACCCTGATGGACTAACTGTTAAAGGACATGTGTTGGCAAGTCAAGGGAAGATGGATGGTGGTGGTAGAATGGTATTAGATTGATATTGATATCTGGGAGGTCGCAGTCACAAATGCATGTCAATGTTTCCTCAATGTCGCCAGCTGCTGACTGCTCAAGTGAATAATATCAGTTGACATAGCAGTAGTTGATTTCTTTGATCAGGATAACTATGGAATTTCCTGAAGTCAACGTATAAGTTATTATCATTATGTTTCCAAGTCAGATGAAATGTACTATAAAATGCCCAACCAACGTTTAGTCTATGAAATATATAATTTAATGTTCTCAGGATACCAGAATATTAAGATGGTATTCATTGTTTATCAGTTACATTAACTAAAAATTCACATATGTGGTATATATTTACATTTACAGATACCACAGATGCTGGTATATATTTACATGTACCAGTGTACAGATACCACAGATGCTGGTGGTACTAGTATACATTTACATGCCAGAGAGCCTGAAACTGATGTAGTCTGAGTGCCATGTACTCGTCTCTGGCTCTGCGTGGAGCTATGGATGTTGTCCATCAGGCCTCCCTGACCTATATAACAACATGAACAACATGCCGACAACTTCCTGAGCTTGTCTCTGGGGAAGGGTGATGGTGGTGGGTGGTATGGGCTACAGAATAACAATAGTCTGGTGTGACAAAGTTTGGATACAATATCACTGATTGACGTTTTTATGACTTGTTTGTTACGTGGACCTGGCATATCATACTTTTTGAGACGTTTGTAAAGCTGAAACGACCACCGAGAGTATGGATGAATTCAATTTGAAACATTGACCAACAATATATTTGTCTTAACTGTCAATTAAATTATTAATTTTCAAGTTAAATGAATATCAAGTAAACTGACATTTCCAGAAGGTAGGATGACATTTGGCACATAACCATCATAATGTATGAAACATTTCGTATCTGTATCACTTCCTATACATGATAGGACACCCTCCAGCAACCTTGTACATGGTACGGCCCACTAGCAGCCAGACAGCCACATCTACACATCCCGTATCCTAGTAGCAGGTGCGACTGTATACTAATACTGTGTAGACATGGGAACATGTGTCTGCTTATAGATCTTGTATACATGGAAGGCATGTGGTCTGGATTATGTCAACAGATTGAAGATTAATGGCGGAGAGAACACTGGGTCTGTATATAATAGCGGGGACGTGTTCCACGAAGAAACACGAACACGACTTCGCAGGATGGCCATAACCAAATATATATATAAGACTGATGTACAGCAAGACTAATGGCTAATGGCAGCGTAAGTTATGTTGCTGGTTACTAAGAGTGGACGCACGAGTCTGGCGCGACTATGAAGTGGTGCGTGTGTTAACACTGATTGACCTGCAACAGCCTGTCCACATGCCGCGTCTGTAAATCACACTTTCATTGATCAGATTAGCAAGTGGAATTTCTTCAATAAACCATCCACTTGGATATTATGTTTATTGTCTAAAATATTAAGAACATTACCAAAGTAAGTTTAATGCAGAGTATGTCTTTCAGAATTTATTTACTTTAAACTACATTATGAATTTGATGTCATAGAAGCAATAGTTGTGTCACATCTAGTCAAACTCTGTGTACATTCTGTTATGTTTGTCCATTATGTCTCTGAGGCAGCGTGAAGTCTTATCATCTCCAGTGATGTTGTGTCCCAGACTACGCAGACCATCTAACGTCCACGGACTGCTTTTTGATCAGATAGTGTTTTGATATTGAAGCCCTTTCAGAAATAATCTTCTAATGATGTGTGCATAGACCTGGAGTTTCCGAACCTTAGTTTCCTAGCTTTGATCACCAGACAGTGTAGAGGATGCTCGTGTCGGCCTTATTGACAAAATCACCAGAGGATGCTTCTGGTATGAAGCAAGGGAATACACGTGGCGTGGGGCATTATCCAAACACTGCAACAACTGGCCAGCCAAAACAGAATAAACAGAACATGATTCTGCAGGCGAGATTCCGGTCCTGTAAAATGTGTTTTACGTACAGCTGTACATTCCCAAGCCTCCACCATCTTTGTTTGATGTCCTACCAACCAGGAAATGTTCTAATGCCTGCCGATCTCTGACCAATAGCCTGCTTCTTACAATCTACTCCCCGAGTTCTCTGTGTGTGTCCCTGGTGATGAATATTTATAAACACACAATTAGTGCAAGAAAATTTTCAATTGATTGTTCATCTCCCTGCTGACAAATTTATGGCTATAATTCATAATGGCCATCCAGCTATGAGCATCTGGAGCAGGCAGGGGAGGGTGGGAGGGAGGGAGGGGGGGTCATCTCCAATCCAATACTTCTCATTGATTGCTTCCTCATTATTGCGTACAAGCGCGGTCAGTGGAGTGCGGAAACGCTGCGGCTGTATTATCTACATGACAAATAGCCAATGGAAGTGGGACAATCCAGGAGTCGTGCAGGTTAATTAGTCGCTGAATTGTCGCTGATTGCGTTAATGACGGCATTCCTACTCACAGCGGCTGCGGAGAACCGGTGTTGATCTTTACTAGACTCGCCACAATAGTCCTTTTATTCTCTGTCAATAAACCTATATTTTATTCCAATATCATTATTTATTTTGTGCCGATGTATGAATTAGGCATAGTTGTTTTTGTGTATTTAGGACCAATGTTGACTTGGATGCACATGACTTTTGTCTAAAACAGCATTCTGGCAGTTCCAATCTTAGGAAATATTGCTTTCATATCGCCTTTCTTCAAAGTGTCCATTGGATTGCATGAACTTGCTGCTGCTGATTGATACGCAATGTTCAAAGAGTGAGATTGAATGACTGAGATTGCGACAGGAAGTGTGCGATGATGACATGCTTGTCACCGGGTCACAACACCATGCTTACAGAGGTCTCCACACATACACTGCAGTTCAAAGGAAGAACTGGCACAGTTGATTTAATTCAAATCTAAATAAGGAATGAGCGAGGAAGATTGCTTATCTCTTTCAAACTTCCATTTTATTTTCTGTTTGGAATCCCTTTTTTTGGGTTGAAAATTTGTGTTCAAAGGTGGAAATAATCTTTGAGGAACAGGAAAGTCGTGCACACCAGTGAAGTGTTACTTTGGGAGAAATGGCTACAGACTGTAATGGGAAGTCTCTGAAGAAAGATAAAGGTGTCATTATTGTAGAGGAAGAAAAATCCTGGACCCTGCGACTGAGATTCAAATAAATTAAGCTGATTTACAATGGCACATGACATGCGAGACGCCCGAGACTGCTAACATTACTCGTGTAAAAGTGACCGAGTGTCCAATGGTAAGCTAATAATGTCAACTGGTTAAACAGCTATTAACTTTACTGCTGTACATTTTCTAGTTGGCAGGTGACAATACTACATGAAAGCCAATCCTCGCCTCCACCATTCTCACATTGAGCCGATGTCGCCTGTAGATGAGAATCTCTTTGCGTATCGATCCCCATACATCACGAGTGATTAGCAGAATCCAGCTCTGCGATAGATAAATAACCCCGTCCTAGTCATGCTCTCCAATTTAATCTCAAGCTAGCAGAACATATCTTTTCTCTGACGTTCGGCGGAGCGTAGAAGGGGGTCAGCTTGCATGACTAGACAGCACTCTCGTCTTATGTCACACGGCATCCCTCATTCTCGCCGTCTTCCGGCTGCCGTTTACTTGTGGGCCCAGTCTCAGATGTGTTTGTCCGTGATCAATATCTGATCGATGACCGGCATTGATCTCCCCTGTTCTCTAATGGTAATATATCGCCGATCACACCGACTGCAGTCCCGCCATCTGCCAACCGCCACAAAGGAAGCTTGATACAAGGATGCACTGCTTTGTGGGATTGGCATCACTTTGAACTCCGGGTCGCCAGTTGATTACCGTACATTCCTTGACATACTGTCGTAATGAGCTGGTGGACAATATACTGCTCCTCTTTACAGGCCTAGCACAGGCCATGCTCTTGTAAATCTGGATCTTTCTGGGTTATGGCTAATTAATTGTCAATTGAGAAAACTTTTAAGACATTTACAGCAGAAACTACATTTAGGCTTCTATGATCTTGATGATTATTAAGATAGGCTTTTAGAATTATTTTTTTTATTCTTTGACAGAATGAAATCTTTGGATCTTTCTGGGTAATAGTTAATTAGATATCAAATAAGAATTAAGCCAATTTCAAAGCAAACAATGAATAAGCTTCTATGAAGCTCATGTTATTATGAAGGTAATAGTTTTCTTGTGTTCGTAATACACTGAGACAATTAGTTGATCCTGTCCTGGTATGGAGAACCTGCATAGAGATGTTCATCAGTTGCTGATGCTGGTGCTGTGTCTGGTGTCTGACTGTGGAGGAAGTCTGGTTGTTCTCCTCCAGCATCCCTTACCATAGACTACCACTCCAGCATCCCTTACCATAGACTACCACTCCTGCAGTCCATGCTCCACCATCCTCCACACTACTCCTGCAGTCCGTGCAGAATGTAAAGCAGATATGTCAGCTTATGATTAAAGACGACAGTCTGATAATGTCTGCATGCTTTGCTATGATTAAGTAGGAAGCAGATAAAGTGAAAGCCTCTCAGTACCTGATGTAATAAAGCTCTGTGACACCCAGCATGTGACTAACACTGGGAAGTGGCCAGCGTGCACTCTAGGGCTAATCAAGTCCCAGTCCTGTACAATTTCTGCCAATGATTACGTGTGCTGCCTGTATTTTCATGACAAGTGTTTCTGCTTCATGGACTTTCAGTTATTTGCACATTCTGCTGTCAATGAAAGTCAAGTCTAACTACCCGAAAATAATATGTAGGACCTTGATTCCGTATTCCTTTTATACCAGCTGTTGGGTGGAAGTCCCACAGCGACATTAAACTCTGTATTCACTCACTCATTGGGTGGAAGTATGCACTTGTTTTGTCATTGTATGTCAGATGATGTATTGGAAAATGTGGTTCATGGATTGTCTTGTGTTAGATGGAAGTATGTTGTGTTAGATGGAAGTATGTTGTGTTAGATGGAAGTATGTTGTGTTAGATGGAAGTACATTGTGTTAGATGGAAGTACATTGTGTTAGATGGAATTATGTTGTGATGGAAGTATGTTGTGATGGAAGTATGTTGTGTTAGGTTGTCTTGGATGTGGTATGTTGTGTTGGGTAGGACATGTGGTATGTTGTGCTGGGTGGGAGATGTGGTATGTTGTGCTGGGTGGGAGATGGATGAAGCTTCTAGACACAGGATGTCCACAGTAAGAGCTGGTAGTAAACTACACGATTCCATTCACAGAATTGTCTGTCCGCTTGTCGATTTCCGTCTATCGTGTCTTATGTCTCGTGTCAGAGAGGACCGTGGGGCGATTCTAAAGCTGGCATGCCGTGCAAGTGTCACTACATCAGAGTTTCATCAAATTGATTCTGAAAATATCCGTCTGTAAGCCATGTGAGCTGTGATCATACAAGCGTTTTCATCGGCGTTGTATACGCATCCCCGTGGCTCTGGCTTAAACTGGTTATCTGCCCGTTGTCCCCACTGGCGAATCTTTTCCTCGTATATCTCTTGCTGCCACTGCTGCTTCTGCTATTAGCGACGTTGCAAGCCGCTGTACCGCTGCACCAGCAATGCGGGAGATTGTTTTGTAATTATTGCAAGTGGGCAAGCAATGTCTGCCGGCTTTAATCAAACGTGTTGATGTCTCGGAGAGGCCGGAAAATTAACCCAGTATTGACTCGCATCAAGCTGGACTTAGACGCTTCAGATATTGGTTTTCCTGGTCCGGGATGGAGTTCCTCTGTTGATGCCTGACCAGAATTCTCCACTATGCCATGTTCTTATTAAACAGAATGCCATCTTTATCTGTGTGTAGATCTATTATGTAATTCTAATAGTTGAGGAAAACTGTTTTCTCATGGATTCTTGTGGATATAGGAATTTTCTTAACAGCGACGTTAAACTCCATATTCACTCACTCACTCATTGTTAGATAAAGAATAGTTATGTTTTATGTTCATTAAAATCTGATTTCCAACACAGACATAAACTGTCAGATACCATGTTACATTGTAAAGGCTGTAAAAATCAATACATTATACTATTAGTGGGTATTATCATGATTATTGCCTATAAATATAGTTTATTTAGAGCTGGTATTTCTGATTATTAAATGAAATATTAATGTATTTTCTTGTTTCTTTCAGGTAAGTTTGACCCAATGATGGATGTCTGACAATATGTACGAGTGACACTTGCTGGTCATATGAGTGATATGAGTGACACATTCTGGTGATATGAGTGACATGCGCCAGTGGTATGGTAAGGTTTACACACACTAGAAGACATCGGCTGATTGGGGCACACCAGTTCTCCTTTACATTGCTGTTATTGTGAGGAATTGAAAGACGGCACTTTAAAGTTGAAAACATTTTCATTGGTGTATTTTTTAAGCAAAGAATGTACAGTATCAATTTGTGAATATATTGTTTTACATTCCAAATAAATTTAGAAAATATGAAAATTTAAACTTGAAATTGAAAATTATAATGGAAAATATTTGAAAGTTGCAGGAAATATTAATTTCCTAATTTTGAGGATTTGAGGAAATGTAGGAATTAAAAAGTTACAGGGTAATAATGTAATAATGTAGTGCTTTGAGCATGTTGTCAGCACTGTTAATGTACATTATGATTATTATGATTATTATTATTATTATTACATTTATTACGGTATTATAAGTACAGTTGTAATGTATTGTGGTGCAATGACAAAGCAGTCCATGTTTTACAAAGTTGCAATCTTTGATCAAGTAACTTCCAACAAATGCCACGTTTTAGCGAGCAGTAATCTTTGTCAAACAAAAGTGGCCTGTGCACTTGACAATGTTGTGATTGAATTAAAATGGCTGCTGAACATAAAGAACTCTTGCCGAGATTCACCTAATGGATTTTTGATGATTTTTCTTAATGGAGACTGTGGCATCTTCTGGTGGTGATGGATTCAGCCAAGTTTCTTCTGTCGCTGGAGTAATAGATTCCACCTCGTTCTTAAATGTTGTAGATTAGGGAATTTTCAATGACAATTTCAATGCTTTTTTTTTTCAATGTTTGCATAATTATTGCCACTTACTTTCTGCTATAAATTGTTGATTGTAATGTTTACCTCAACCAGACAAATTGATTCTAACTGATGATGCTATTTTCTGTCGCCCTTTCCATCACTGTCACCTGCCCAGTCATTAATCTGGAGATAAGAAATAAGTCACAAAGTCTTAATAAACTTTTCCTTTTTTATATGTATTTGAGTAATACCTGAATAATTAATTGTATCAGATAGATTTTCGCGAATAGGAGCTGAAAATATAAACATGTTCACCGTTTGTTACATAGTGGGCTACAGAACCAAAGATCAACCATTGTGATTCTCTGGGACAAAAGTGATCTGTAGCTGGATAAATGTGAAATGATAACCTGATCTAGTATTGCTGACAGCTGCTATCCGTAGTTTCCATATATTTACATGCAGTCTGACTGAAGGCCCTCTATAAAATGCCTGAACACAGGCAGTTTTCAATGCATGCAAGTCTAATTGAAAATCAGCTTGTCTCTACTGGCTGAAGTTCACTTTATCAGTCATAAAGACATCATTAAATGATGATGTATCTCAGCAGCAGCTGCTGTGATAAATACTTTGTATTTTTGTGCACCGGCTTACAGCAGTGAATAATTGCTGGAGTTATCGTGATCGATAAGAGATTACAGTTCCTACGTAGCGTTCTGGTGGAGATAGTGCGGCAACCTCTGTGCAATCCTGCACATCCATGCAATAGCTCATTTACATTCCAACACTGCTTAAAACAAATACAAAAAGGATGAAGTCAAAGTTGTGGTATTACAATGTACAAATACATTAATCAGTTGCCAGTTTCTTGAACCCTGATGAACACCAACAACCTAAAAAAAAGTTGTTGTTTTTAAAATATTTTTTTTGGTGTATTTCATTTTAAATATGACTTTATAATATCTTATTGTGCAAGCATACCCTGTAAGGTAAACTAGTTGGGTTTGAAGCCAACATTCATGTTTACTTCAACTTTATGGCATTGGCTACAGTTGCCTGATCCTAATAGTTCCAGGCTTTCTTCCCACCAAAACCACACCACTGCACAGCAACAGACATACTGTGAAGCGCTGAATCAAATGAACTGAGCCCTCTAACTCGCTTGTATCATTACTGAATACAGAGTTGAGGTAAGTGTTGTGAGTACCTAGTCAAATGAACTGAGCCCTCTAACTCACTTGTATCATTACTGAATACAGAGTTGAGGTAAAGCTAGATAGTGTTGTGAGTACCTAGTCAAATGAACTGAGCCCACTAACTCACTTGTATCATTACTGAATACAGAGTTGAGGTAAAGCTAGATAGTGTTGCGAGTACCTAGTCAAATGAACTGAGCCCTCTAACTCACTTGTATCATTACAGGATAGAAGAGTTACTGTAGGTAAACTTAGATAGTGTTGAATCCTGATTAATTGTCAAATGACATACATAGCTGTCATAGGACACCGACTGTGTGGAAATAGCTCCACTGTATGCTGTCGGTCCTGTCAGTGTGTTATCTGTTCCGGCTGGCTAATAGTCTAACAATAAAGCAATCTGTCAGGTAAAACAAACATCTCCGTGTTAATCTGTTTGTGTGCTTTGTCGGCCTGTCAATGACTGCAGATAGAGATACATCATTCCTGCAAACAAATCACCTGTACGTTGTCAGGCTCAGGTGCTACGTGTAATTGTTTTATGATACGGGCCGTAAATTAAATACTAAATGTAAAAAGGTACGAAAGATGTATAGGATTTTTTGTCTTAGAGAAAAAAAGATTTGGGTACGAAATAATACTGATTTCATCATTAACAGACAGTCAATATGTGGAAATGTATAGTAGCAATGCAGTTTTAGAATATATATGAATTACATCATGGAAAGCGACATTGCATGTTATATTGGTCATAAATATTGACTGTTAGCATAAGAAAGTTATATTTCAATCTGACAGTGGCTCGCACAGTGAGGACAGCATGGTTGTGGCGATGTTGACGGAGATATCTGCCTGTTTATCTGCGTGGTCGGGGACTCCTTGTTCCACTGGCAGAACAAGAACCAGCAGTGGCTACGATATCGCAAGAACAATATTTTCTGAAGCAACTGTCTGTGTTTGCAGATACTAAAACAACTCGTGGGTGGAGGAGGTTCTTAAAGGGCCATAACTCTTATCTTTGGGTTGTTGGTATATCAAGGAGTTCTTAAGGCGTGTGTGACAGTGTTTGTACTCGGAGGGTGTGGACAATATGATCTCTGGGAGAAGGAAGTTATTGCTGTTTGAGCAGCCTGCAAAATGTTTATGTAGTGGTATTACTACTGTTTGATGTATGCATTTTCTCTTTCTTTTTACATCCAATCAATAAATAATATATTTATTTATTGTCAAATCGAGGGAGGACACTTTGAGGTGTTAGTATGAGGGTACCATGGCTATATGACTTTAGAACAGATATCGTCAACTGTACATTGTGTACAAACATTTCTATTTTGCCCTTTTTATTAATTCTATCTAAAATGCTGATAAATTAACTTATCAAATAGAGAATTAAAATAATTATTAAATTAATAAACTATTCTAGTTGAATTATCAAAACTAAATTTAAACTTGTTAAGTTACTTGTTTATGATAACAATAAGTTTCATTAATTATTTCAATTAAATCTAAAAAAGATTTATTTATTTGGAATTTGTATACTGTCATTTGGACGTTAACGTGGACATTAAATTAGTATGTAATTGATATCAAATGTTAATATAATTATCTGAAGTGAGATAAGCGACCTGGAGCTCACAGTTAAAGAGCCCGGCTCGCCTGAGTATAATCCAAAACAGATTTCCCTAGCTTTCCTCTCGTAGACTGATAATACCAGCCTGATCTAATCTAGGAATTGGTGGCAAAAATCACAGCTATGTTGCTTCCTGGTCGATTAAGGAAGATAATGTCTGCGAGGTGGAGAAGTCATCTGGTAGATCACCGGTCTTGACAGATAGTCCCCCCCCCCCATTCCATCTCTCCCTCTACTTCCCTCCCCCAACAAAGGTTTAGCTGGAGATGTATCACAAAGTGACTAATTGTTTTAAGGAACATTTGCTGCCTGTCGCTTTAAACAAATTCCTCCTCCATTTGTTGTTGTCGCAGATACACATGTTTCCATTGAAGCACGGGTGTGTAGGAGTGATTTACATGAGAGCTTAAATCTTGTACATCTTGTACAACTCTCGAGTAGTTTGACAGTCAGAAAGTCTGTGCCTACACTCGCAGGAGATTTTAGAGAAAAAATAAAATGTTACAAAATTGAATCTCAGAATATTCTGATTATATTTTAATAGAGGAAAGAAATGTTAATTTCTCCCATGTCGATTGTGGTGTGTAACATGTATACACTTGTAGACACAGTGTCTGCTGTTGTATTAACTTGCTTACAGCTTTACACAGAGAAGTCGGTCAGTTGTTGCTTGCTATTTAATGCAGTTGAGTTTTTGAGACACGTAACTAAATTTAATCCTTTTCAAAGCCTACTTCTACTGTGTAATACTGTTATCTTTAAGAGAACACTTTCACACTTTCATGACAAATTGAACAAGATTTTCTTTGTGGGCTTTTTCTTTTATTGATTTTAAGTCAATTACTGGTATATCCAATGTGACCTCATATCTGCATCTTCAGATCCATATAGGGAAACATGGGTCCGCGTCTGTATGGAAACGTGGATCCACTGAAATGGATCCAAATGAACATTTAGGAGATGAAAGAGCAATTTTATTAAATTCAGCAATCCCATGAAGACAATAATTTCATTTTCCAAGCTACCGTACTAACGTAAAAATGGACAATTAAAACTTTTTCAATTGCGTGCATAAAGATTTTTAAAAAGCATGTATTCATTTTGTGTTTTCACAGTTTATCAATGGCAATTCATTTTATACTTGATACTGTATAAGTAATCATATATTAAGAATATATTATTTTTAATGCAAGTATTAATTATGCGATTTAAGAACCATAAATATTTAGTTATTTTCTTTTTTGTCAGAACAGTTATGGATTCGGTTCCAGTGGAGAGAAATAACGTCTCCCCACCTTGGCATGTTGTATTTATTGGGTGTTAAGTCGTTAACGTTGATGGTCGTTCAAGTCAGTGGTCTCCCTTTGTATGATGTACACATGAGTGATAAGAAGAAGCTGTTTGGTTGTCATGTAATATCACACTAAACATTGGTACTGCCAGTCGGAATAGACGCAATGAGGAAGGCTGCCACGTTTTGATAAAAATTGATGGTCTGGCAGAGTTTGGCCATGCACACAGCTTAATATTAGTATCGATTCACTAAATCTAGGAAAATTGGAAGCCGCATCCCCCTTCAACCCACACTCCCCCCCCCTCCCCCCCACCCCCCTACGCATTGCTGCGACGGTGGAAGAGGTTGGACTGTGACACGGAGAGCGTCGGATGATCTGCGAGTGCTCGGAGCTAGATGAAGGGCGACGAAGGATTAACTGCGGAGTCGTCACCGCGAGGTTGTCCCCCCTCCTGGAGTAATTTCCGTACGTGTTAACTGGCAGTATATGAGAAAAAGAAGACGCCGACATTGAAGTCGTAGGATTCCTGCTCGGAGACCGACACTCGTGTCTGATGTTGTATTATTTTGGAGTTTTCTCCAATTATCCCCCACAATGCACCAGGGTTTGAGCCTGTGTAATCTCTATAGGAGCACACTAATTTCCTTTCTCTGCTTTTACTTGGCAGTACCCCTTTAATCCGGTTATTGGAAATGAATTGTGTTTCGCTTAACGCCTGGTTTTTGTTCCGAATTCTAACTGCTTCTTGTAATCTGTGTACTTGATTTTCACAGAGCTGAACATTACAATTACTGTATCTGTATCATCTCATTGAATTGTTTTTCTCCAACAGATGTCTGTGATAAATAGTGATCCTGTTGCAATAGTTTATCTCTTGGTCATACTTCATTAGCCCTCAAACATTTTAGTTGATCGTATTGACATTTTGAATTGAAAGTTATACAGTTTGTAATGTAATTTGGTTGGCAAATGTTTTCTATTTCCATATATATATATATTTATTTTATTTTTATTCATTGCTTATGGATGGGTAAAAAACACTGAAATATTCCCACTGCGACTTAAAACATTCATTTATTCATTGATTGTTCTTTTTATGTCTTATTAGTAAATATTTAATGTTGGTTATTTTAGATCATAAACTAATACATTACTTACTTTGATCTTGCCATACCATCTGTAATATCTCTATTGTGACAGTATGTACAAATTAATTCATTTAATGCAATTTAGAGCAAAAGAGAATCCTCTGAGATACATGTTTGTCAGTTGTCTGAAAATTTTAAAACTTGACGTTTTCGTTTGACTTTTTAATATGGACAGCTAAACTAACTTTCCATGAATTTAAATAGTGAAAAGGTTGTATTATATATACATTTTACATCCTATTCTCCGGGAACATTACGTTCCATATCCGAATTACGGTCCATATCCGTTTCCCTGAAGCTACGTCGAAATAAAACATTGAAGCGCTGTAGGAGAAGCCCTCCATTATAATTCCAAAAGTTTTCTCATCTGCCGAGAAAATGTTCTTGAAAACATTAAAAAACTGCGGACATTGAAAGAGTTATTGTAGGCGGGGTGTTTCCTGGGACATCCGTCATCCTTCTCAATTTGACGACGATGACATCCGAACAAGGAAGATTGGCAGTTGTCTGTAAAATTGATTCATTTCTTGCCGGAGAGCGTTCTTCACGTACTGTGAAAGGTTGGCTGTGACGTTCTCGACAAACCCAAGTGAAACCTGGCTAATTGTGGTTAAAAAAACCCCAGACCATCTTTCTTCTGAAATTGCTGAAAGAAGCTCACTGTCATGGCGGTTTTTCTGCTGAGGATCCAGTTTCTATCTCGTCATAAACTACTGCCCAGATAATGGAAGACCCGTTCTTTCAACAACACAATTCCGCGATGATAAGAAATGTTTTGATTGCATGGACATTTAAACTTAAAATCTCTATTGCCCTCTCGGGGGGGGGGGGGGGGGGGGGGGGGGGGGGGGGGGGGGGGGGGGGGGGGGGGGGGGGGGGGGGGGGGGGGGG
>JAVCKZ010012346.1:0-20286 GCA_034780755.1 Lepetodrilus elevatus | reverse complement strand
TTATACACTCATGTTACCCACTCAAGTTATACACTCATGTTACCCACTCAAGTTATACACTCATGTTACCCACTCAAATTATACACTCATGTTACCCACTCAAGTTACCCACTCAAGTTATACACTCTGGGTACCCACTCAAGTTATACACTCTGGGTACCCACTCAAGTTATACACTCTGGGTACCCACTCAAGTTACACACTCTGGGTACCCACTCAAGTTATACTCTCTGGGTACCCACTCAAGTTATACACTCTTGGTGTCCACTCAAGTTACCCACTCTGGTTACCAGTGTGACTTCTATTACAGCCGCCAGTGACGCCCGGGAAAGAGGGAGAAGACGGACCCATATCATGGGAAAGGATCGGTGAATTGTCTTCCGAGGGAATTGTGAAAATTGTAGACTTTGCAAAGAAAATTCCAGCCTTTTCTACGCTATCACAATCAGATCAAATAACTTTATTGAAGGCATCATGTTTAGAAATAATGGTGAGTATCTATTTCAACCATATGTTTAGAAATAATGGCATTTCAATCATGTGAATAATGTTTATTAACAGACGAGAAATGAGTACCTGTGGATGATGTTTCTCAGGAACAGTTATATTTATTAAAATTACCAATTCTGATAATTCTAATAATGCATATTTATATTATATCTCAAAATCCATTGTGTTGCTACATTGTGGAGACTATTAACCCTCTCCATGCTGAAGGGAAAGGGTTAATGTGTATATTATACTCAGATGATACACATGAAAATATGTTCTCTTGTGCAAAGTCAAATTATAGTCTCGATCTCAAGTTTTCAAATCATGTTTGCAGATATTACGGCTCAGCGCACGATACGATGTGGATTCAAACGCCATGCTGTTTGGGAACGGTGTTTCATTGGACCATGACCAACTACAGCACGGGGGTTTCGGAACCCTCACGGGGACGATATTCAACTTTGCAGCATCTCTCAAAGCCATGAGTATAGATGAGACAGAGTTCGCAATTCTGTCGGCAATATGTTTAGTTAGCGGAGGTTAGTATCGCTATCTTGCATGATTTTCTTAGCAGAGGTTATAGTTTGGCATGAAATACATTGACACCCCTATTTCGTAGATTATCGCGGTAAATACTTCATGGAATGTAAAACAAACAAAAATCATTTTCTTATTTCATTTGCCCTTACCAAAATTAAAAATTAATCGGGGTGGGGAAGGTTCCATCTGTATCTGGAGACAATGTTCCATCCAGGAGGGCGAGGGTTAAGTTGTCGTTGCCGTGGTTTCCAGATCGGTCCGGACTGCAGGACCCGGAGAAGATCGACCAGATGCAGGAGCCGCTGCTGGAAGCCTTGAAGCACTACACACGGTCCCGCCACCACGACCAGACGCACGTGTTCGCCAAACTCCTCATGAAGCTCACCGATCTCCGCAGCATTAGTGTCAAAGGTAGGCCAAAGTCCACGTTGTACCACCCAGTCATCGTCATTGTACGGCCAGGGCCGAACGCTGGGTAGAGTTCACCTCCAGTCCTGAAAACCATAAGTCTTACACGATTCTTTTGAGTATATTCGTTATGACATTATCCTCGAAATAAGACAATTTTCTTTTTTTAATTTTAATTATTTCTTTGCGTCATTTTGTCCTTGGAAGTAATAAAGACAATTGATTTATTAAATATATTCCTTAAAGAACTAAAAGCAATTTTTATTAAATTTATTCCATGAAGAAATAAATTCAATTGATTTATTACAATTTATTTCTTGAAGCACTAAAAGCAATTGATATATTAAATTTATTTCTTGAAGCATTGAAAGTAATTATTAAATTTATTATATACAGTTTGAATTCGTAATTGAGATCTCGTCACGAGGACTTGGATGGTTGAACTCTGTCCAGTGAGAAGGGTTTCATGTCCATCATCACAGCATTGCATTTAAAGCTTTAGCTTATACTAGCGTTGTGTTTGCACACTTGACTTGTATGAATGGCAGTCCAACCCAGCTTCCTGCGCTGTTCATAACAGTAAGTTTGGCTTCCGCTTGAATGCTTAGATAATGTGCAGCATTATTTCATTTGCAAATTCAGCTTTTCACGTATGTTTATTATCTATGGCACATCTGACCTTGACACAACTGCTTGTTACTTTCACGGATGCATGGCACAGTTGCGTATTTAGTGAAATGGAAATTGCGTGAAATCAATAATGGGGCACATTGTCTAGTTTGGGAAAGTCTAGGAGAATGTTGTTAAAGGACATTTTTTACTAATGACCAAGTAAATGAAAGAATCTTGTAAGCGACTCTAAACTCCAATAAAAAATAAATGAAATAAAAAATATTCTAAAAATAAATAATGGCTGAGAGATATTTATCTATTGTGCCATTTTCCTGAATTAATTTTTATTTGGACAAAATGTTCTACTGTTGCAATGTCAATTGTGAGTTTGGCATTCACATTGGGACAATGTTTAATTTGGTAGTACAATTCTCCCATGAAATCATTTCACTACTTACACACTGCCATGTTGAATTTCCTAGAAGGTTATCTCCCCTTACCTTGCGTAGCGAATCCGTAAAATGCATGCCGCTCTCCTTGCGTTTACATAAAACCCCTTGCAAAGTCTGTGAGTATTGAGTATTGCATGCATGGACCCCAGGCTGAAATACCCAAATGTTGTTCAAGTTCAGATGTGGCATAATCCATTTCCTTTGCTTGCTTTGCACACCCATTCTGCCCATGCTTCCATTATGTGTTCTGTGCTCTAGGTGAAAAGCGGTTTGAATTCGTGCTAGACCACTTGGCTAATGCCCTGTCGCACCTGGAGGCCCCAGCCTCCGCCTCCTCCTCCTCCTCCTCAATAGATTCCCAAATCAAGACTGAACCATCAGACGAAGCTTGCTGCAGCAGTGACCTCTCAGCTTATGTACCGATTAGTGCCTCCACGATCCTCAAATCGTTTCCCTACCAAGGAACAGTTAACATGGGATCGAACAATTTACCTATGAGTTACCTGACGGCAGGAACAGACTATTTAGGGTCACAGTTGCCCTCCCCGGGGATGGTGTCTCTACCGGACTCGTCCATTCCGTCCCCTCTGGGACTCGGCATGCAGTCTGTGCCGCTCAGCCCCATGGCATCCATGGTGACGCTGTCGCCTTCCGACGTCGCCGCGTTCACGGCGGACTCGTCCGTCGGCCTGCCCAGCTACCTCACTGGACTGTGTCCAACCCTGTCTCCAAGCTTCTCGTTCGCAAATTCGTCCTCTATGGTCCAGTCGCCCATCATGTCGTCATCGGCCGACAAGAATATCTTATCCGGATTGAACATCCCGGATCGACTCCAGCAATCACTTCTCAATACCCAAAACCAACAGATAGGTCCTAATTTCGAACTACATCCCAACCTGAACGTGGACGAGGTGGAGGCGATTCTAAACAGCAGTACGCTGTTCGATTCTCCTCAGTTAACTACCCAACTGACCACCTCCCTGTCGGATATCGACAGGATGAAAATGTCGTACAACGGCAACCGAAACATTCTCGGAAACGTCAATTTGCCCCTCATGTCAATGCCTCCGAGTAACGGAGCTCAGTACACCTTCCCTGATGGAATAGTCCGACAAGGTAACCTCGAGCACGCCACTCCTCTCAGTAAGATCATAGCTGGGGCGATGACTGACACAATGCAAAGCTAGGAACATTAGTGTAAAATGTAAACGGGATGCAAGCAATCCGCACGACTTTACAGAAGCGAAAGCTACAATGCGATACCTGGTGAATTGAAAAAGTAACCAGAATATTTTTGGAGACAGAGTTTGGTACCTCCAGGTATGAGGACCTGGCTTATGGTCGCGTCGCCCGATGTTAGTTAACCTCCCGAGAAGATTGTCACAACCTTGCAGAAATAACGCCTCTAAGCTTGTGCTTCTGGACTCGTATAACATTGGCAATGATTAGCAGATCCTTATTGTTTAGTAGTGCAGATGGCCCTAAGGGCTAGAGTGATCACATGAAATCATTCTGGGTCTGTGTGCGTCGACGAGAACTCAAGACTTCTTCAGACTCCACCCAGACTTCTTATCCAGAACTGCTGGTAGAATTGAGAGAAGACTAGGTGTACGTTGAGACCTGTAACAAATTGTTATTACTTTTTATATACAGATCAATAGATAATGTTCCAGGGGTACTTCTGAAGTCGATTTGATTGTTGGTTGATTTGGTTGCTGTTACATCTTTTTCTAAAAAAACCGTTGTGGCTCCTGTTACACAAGGAACATAGAAAAGTGGTGTATAACATATGGTGGAATTTACTGAAATATGATGTAAGTAAATCACCAGAATGTCATTGATGCTTAACTGGATGTCATCCAGGTTATGCAGATGTAGATATAAGAAATGACCGCTTCGATCCATGGCACAGTGCTTAGAGCGTCAGCCAGGAGAGTGGCATGTTGGTATTGTTTCCCAGTCGCGTCATCCTAAAAAGACATTAAGAGCTTGTTCCCCTGCTTGCTTGGCGCTCAGCATTAAGGGGGTAAAGCAAGGACTGGTCAGCTCAGTGTATTATATCTCTGAGTAGGGTATCCTCCATGTTCTAACGCAGCAGGATATTCCAGTGACCCAGCACACTGTAATACCAGTGGAAATTCACTCTTAATACTGTACAAGCAAAGCATGTACACACAAAGCATGCAAGCCATGACGTGAGTGAAATAATCTTGAAGGCGGCTCTCAATACCTATCAACCATCAACCAAATAAGAAATATATAGGTGCTTTAATCAAAATTTTCATGGAATTTAATTTATTTTCACAATAGATGTAGATTCCATAAGAGAAAGGGTAGAATTAGATTCCATAAAAGAAAGGTAATCGTTAACTGTAATATCGACGACAACACCTGGGTGTTTGTTATTCAGAATTCTTGCCAACTTGGAAATGTTTACAATAGCATTACCAAGCATTCGTGACCGCCGGGTGAGCTGCAGAACCCTTGCTTCAGGCCTTTTTTTCCCTGATTACACCCCTGTATAGTTTTACCCTTGTACAGTAGCTATAACATGTGTACATAATGTTTATGGGGGGATGTTTTTGTTCAATTTACTCCATCAAATCATGTTATGTTATTATGCTTCTATTCTATGCTTTTATCTGCTTGCCGAGTTTACAAAGCAATATTTATCACCATCACCGGTAGAATTGTGAAAACATGCTGTTGTTGTTGTATTTAGTCAAATTACTGTTAACCTTGTGTCATTTCTTCTTTTTTTTCTGGAAATATTTATATTAACTCTTTTAGAATACCTTATATTAAGTACCCAACGTGTTTTTGAGTATATATATATGCATACGGTACATACTAGGGGTGTCACGATTCACCGATGCATCAATGCATCACCATTTTACCTCTTTGTGAATCGATTCATAATTTTAATGTGAATCGATTTTTAAATATATGTTCAGATCAAATATTTTTCATAATAGTCCTGTTTTTAACATGTTATTTCCACTCTTATTGAGTTTAAAGTTAGATTTAAGTATTTTTCACAAGGATTTTAAGTGTTTTATTAATTCTCTTCATAACTGACTTATTTGTATTGGATATTTTAAGAAATAATGACCATGATTACTGAAAATCTTCCCAAAGTTTTTAAAAATTGAATCACAATATGTATCGTATCGTGATACGTATCGTATCGCGAGATAGGCGAATCGTGGCACCCCTAGTACATACTCATTAACACGTTGGCCATATCCAGTTTAGCATATTCAGGAAATTGTTGCTTTTTAATTTTGCCATTGCTTTGTATCATCACTAATAATGTATAACCTTTGCATTTCCCCCTTGCTTAATATTGCTTATTGCTTATGGACTCGATCATCTATATAGATCACAAACTGATGAATATTGACAATATTTGTATGCTTATTGATCAATCTGCTTTTTTTTTGCTTTTTTTTTTTTTTAGCTATATATGTTTGCTTGTGTGTTGCATAGTGCTTGCAGCTTCATAGTGCACTGGTCTACTCATTAGAGTACGATAGATGCTATTTTTATCATCATCCTATTTGTTTTCTTGTTTTGTTAATTCTCATATTGTATATACATATATATATTATATATATTAACTGTGTCATTGACGGTCATGGTTTCAACCGTGGTGTCTGTTGTTCATACTACGGACACTGTTGTGTGTCTGTTGTTCATACTACGGACACTGTTTCAAATACTTCAATGAAACCTCAATGAAAACATTTTGGATTTGTCCCAAAAGTAGTTAAAGAGATCTCGGTATGAAATTGTTACACATGTTGTTACTGTTAGAAAAAAAAGTGCTCAATAGTTTTCTAAATTATGAAAGAAAAACATTTTCTTTGGTAAGTTTCACTACTTGTGGTTTTAACTATTTTTTTTATCGCGTTATTATTTTTTTTTTTTTATGGGACAACAAATTGATTGTCTTGGGGAAAATCCTTTTGCATGGATCTCATCTATATGTATATGATATATATATATATATTTGAAAATGATCTCAGCAATATATATATTATAATGAAGGTGATAGTCAACTTACCAAAGTCTGGTTGATGTGATTAATTCTACTCGTGAACATTTATTAGAATTTGATTTCATCACTTGTTTATCGCAAACTATAACAACTTTGTAGCCAATAGGTAAAGGGGGCGGAAGGTAGCTCATTGGAAGCATGTCAGACTTTGGCGCCAAAGATACCGAGTTTATATCTGCCCCTGGCACCTGACATTAACGTCCCCCCAAGATTACCTTTAAAGTCGCAGTCATGATAGGATGTGTTCTCTGTGATCACGCAGTGCTGTTATTATATCGTCCCCGGTTCATCTTGCCGTAAACTGAAAGGCCACAACTTGAGCGAAATAATCTCGAATGTGGCTGTAGAGACCAACACAATAAAACACAACAAACAACTCAGCAAAATGTCAAGTGTCATGTTGGTAGCCAGTTGGACTAACCCTAGAAGTGTCGGCTATGTATGTTGTAGATCTTCTTGACATTGGTTTCCTGCAGTACCACCACCTCTGGTGAAAAAGTCTTCAGATTAATGCATGTTAGGAATCTTATCACAGACAAGCATGGTCCAAACGAACCTACTCAGCAATAATAATAATAATAATAATAATAATAATCTTATCACAGACAAGAGTGGTCCAAACGAACCTACTCAGCAATAATAATAATAATAATAATAATAACAATAATAATAATTTACTCAACAATGATGTTTTACTACATTGAGAATTCTGTAGAATATATAACACCTACCCTTGACAAAAATGTATCGTAATTATACTAGTATGTGACTAGCATTTGCAATATGCTTAGGCACCACTCATAGTCCATATAACGGTCTGATGAAATCACCAGTTGTTGTTCTCACTAGTATTGAAATAGAAAGATATGATTTTATTTGAGATAATTTAATCACAAGTTCTACAAGACAGATAATGGTACAAGTTGCTATAGATGGCATTGTAAGAAGTTACATATAACATAAGTAATAAGCTAAATTGAGCCTAAGCGACGAGGTACAATGAACATAAGCGACATGGTTTGGGTTAGTCTAAGTGGCTAGAGATACATTTAATCTAATTAGGATTAGCTCCAAAGTTGAGTTAATTGGCTGAATTAGAACAAGTGATTTTTAACCCGGTATAATATTGTCCTAAATGTATAGAAATAGAAGATACTGGAGAATGTTACCGTAACAGTCCATGTTCCACAGAACAACCATAGCTCTGCGAGGGTCGTAACTCCCGTGTCGACGTATTGGCGCTACGACTGTCTCAACGCTTCGGCCGTTGATGTGGGACCGGGCACTGTTCATATATAGTGATATTACAATATATAGGGGTGTTTGCTGTAGTAGAACTTCATGTTACAACATGCACTTCAAATGCTTCCCGGTATTAACCCCTATCAGGCTGAGGCTAATAGGAAAGAAGACTTGCAAAACAATACGATAGCTTCTTGATAAAATCTCCAAAGACAGAATTCCACTAATTGAGCTATGTTATTACTGGTGTGTTGAGAATGTCCCGGTATGTTCATTAGTCATTTTCTTTGTTAAATGAATTACTAAAGCTGCTGTACTGTTTATTGCTAAGGGAATGTTTCTAATATTCTTGTGATATCCCTTAAAAGTCAAGGTCACTCTGTTACTGAATATTCAATAGTATTTACTTTGATCCTTTAACTTTTCTCCATGCTGAAGGTCTAAATAGCAGGAAGAGGGTTAACTTTCCATTACAAATATCTACATGATATTTTCAGGACATTTTGATTCCATCTTTTGAATATATTGTATTGTAAATCACTGAATAAGAAGTACAAATTCAAGTAAAATCATTTATGACGTATTATTTCAGCAATTAAATTGTATGTGCTTTTTGCTTAACAGTATGAGGTACTATCTAAGAAATCTAAGGATTCTTTGGTACAGTATCATCAAATGTCAAGGTCACTTTCAAGGTCCACATGAAATATAATGATAACATTTGATCTACAAGTCAATAAAGACTTTGCTTAGCTTGTAAATTTGGTTTGTTTATCTGATGATAAATTCTTGTTCAGTATATGGTCTTGCGCGATATGTTTGATATCCAGGCAATAATTTTGAATATTATAAGGTAATTGATGGTTAAAGTGTTCAAGGTCACTATCTTGATACAGTGCTCCCTCGATATAACGATCTTCAATGAACCGCGGATTCGGATACAACACGGGGTCCCCATTTGAAAAAATATATATATATAAATAAATCTTCTTTTTTTTTCACCAATTATATTCGTTGTTATAACGCGGGTATTATAACACGGGTGACATGTCATGGACCCCAACTTCAGCATTATATCGAGGGAGCACTGTATCTACAAGAAAATAATCCATGTTTACAAATGAGTTGGCTGCATTTTATAGTACTGGTTTAAATTTGACTTGGAGATATCAGATATTAATGGTACTTTCTTGTGGTTTAATATTGAAATTCTTTGTTTTATGGTAACTTTATCACTCTATGGCAATTAATGTGTCTGTTCCCTGGAATGAATTTCATAATTAAGGGTGTGAATGATTATATCAACTGACCGGTGAAAGGTTTACAGTCTCCAACTATAATATCACTTCCAGAAGCACAAACCATGCTTACTATGTTTATGTTGTGACGACTTTTTCGATTTATTAAAGCAAATTATTAATTATGCTTCACCATAAATGCATGTTAGATGATAATTTTCGAAATGAAAGAAAAACATGTCAAATCATTAGGCTGTAGAACATGTAATGTCTGAATTTTTTATAATTATTCAGGTAATTATAAAATATTAATGTGCAAATTATAGATGACATAATTTATGATTCTAAAAGTAAACATTCTTGTGTTTTGTTGTCCATGTCACGGAGATCACTTATATAGAGCTGTCATAAATAGGTTACTGATACCGGTTATTAATAAAGGTGAATACTCCAGAATTTAAATATATTGTGTATAGTCCTATGATACGAGTATCAATATTGTTTTAGTTATACATGTAGATGTAGATGAATAAATGAACTTTATAAGTGATACCTGGTGTGCTGTGACTGTATATATTTACACAAAGAGTTCTCAGAAACAATTACAAATGAATTCTCCAAGTATTATTGAATATATTCCAACTTTGGGAAACCACACATCTTAAGAAAAACAACCCGATCACATTATCCTTCTGTCTGCTGGCAACTAGCAGAACTGCCCGCAACATCGGTTAACCAAGCAGAAAAGGGCTAGACACGCTATACGTGAACTGGCGAACAGATTTTCGTGACAGGTAGTTTCTAAAATGGAAATACACGTTTGTATATCTTTGTATACAGACAAGTCGAACGAACGCGAATCAAACGGCCAGTGAAGTAAAAGTAAACCTGTGAAGTAAAAACGCTTTGTGTAGAAATTTTCATGACAAATAGTTTTTAAAAATGGAAATATAGGTTTGTATATTTTTGTATGTACAAGAGTCAAATGAATATATTGTGATCCAGTGAAGTAAATATTAATTTGCGTATGAATTTGAGCGACCATTCGTTCGTTCGCGTATAGTGTGTCTAGTTCTAAAGAAGGCTAATGTGTTGAAGGCATGTGAGGAAAGATGAGTGAGCCATTTGAACATTTCAGGTGATGTATCTATTTGTATTTATTACCTTACAGGTTTGTGAAAGTAATAGGATATTTAGTGTAGGGTATCATTTTACAAATCATGCAGAAATAGGACTAGTCTGTATGAACATTTATTGTGTGAAGGAATTTGCACATTATTGTGTGAAGGAATTTTACACATGTTGTTTATATAACTTATTGTGTTATTGTGCTATCTTCAAGGGATTTTTTATTTAAATATACAGACAATAGCGCACAATAATGTTTAGAGTTTATGAACGTTTGTTTTCTGTTCATTATCAACAAAGTTGGTATAGACCAACTTGTAAGTCAGATAAACTGACATATATATTTTTCTATATGTATTTGAAATTTTGTAGGTAAAATTTCACATTAAAGCATACAATCACAGTTTATTGACATTTAATGGTCAACTGTATTTTACCTGAAAGGATGCACATATGAGTTGACAAAAAAATATACGAAAATATTTTATAAAAAAGGCAATATTAAAAACCAGTGGGACATGTATAAAAATGTAGCTTATTGCCGAATATACTTCTGTAGACAAATCATATGTACATACTTTAAGGTAAATATATGTTCTACCATGAAATAATCAACAAATCGTAATTGTATGTTTTTGACAATATTTTTGAAGACCTACTTTATTTTTCAGGTGCTGATCGTGTGTTACATCTACGCCTTGAGATGCCTGGAGAGTTGCCTCCCTTGATCCTTGAAATGTTAGATAGGGCGGAAAATGTCTGTATTCCTTGACATAGGGAATCTTTAGACCATGTGTTTTATTATAGACTTGTACACAGTGCGACTAGAAATCTGAAAGGAAGTTTTGCGGATCAAATTGAGAATCAAATCTCCGGTTCGATTCCGTGAAACAAAGGGAGATAATTTGTATAGTCACAAGGGAGATAAGCCACTGACGCCCCCCCAACTCGAGTGATTTCTAGCTGGTGATGATGGATCCTGGTGATTTGAAACCGATGGCCATATATATAAGTTGTGAAGTGTTTTTTTATGAGATTATTTTTGTTTCATGCTGACCTTGTTGTTTCCTCTGTTTCTGGAGATGGACTGATGTCACTGCGATACTTTAAACATTGGCACTTTACGGCCACGTTATATCATACACACGCTGTATGTTGGGAGCTGTGTCACTTTGACATCATAGCACCGCGTCAAAAGAAGAGACACATGTTTGCCTTACGTTCTTGCAAGTATTTGTCCTCTGAATTCATCATGTTCATCCCATTATGCTGAATGATAATACAAACAACCTACCTCACGGGACTTGAGCCAATTGTGGTCGACAGATACCGGTAACAGATTAACTCGTTGTGTTTGATTGTATACGAAACACTGACATGTATGCTAATCTTCTGTATATCGACATGACAAGTATGCACCAAGTTTAACATGGAATATGGTGTACCATGAATCTTCTGACATTGAAATTTGAGACTGCAAGAATGTTGTATCTTGGTGCCATGTGTGGATTTTAAGTGGATACAAGTTGTTTTGGTTACTCTAAAAGGGGAAACAAATGTACTAAGTGTGTGTGTGTGTGTGTGTGTGTGTGTGTGTGTGTGTGTGTGTGTGTGAGAGAGAGAGAGAAAGAGTGAAAGAACGAGTGAGAGAAAGAGTATGTATATATGTGTGTGTGTGTGTGTGTGTGTTTGCGTGTGTGCATGCATGTATAGGTACAAATGGATAGTGATCATGAGTTGATTCTTTCTTCCATTACCTTTGCCACAAAAGTAGTGTTCAACATGGTTGAACCGAAAATCTATGTTACACTTGGTAGATATTTGTCATGACAAATTCAGATTATATACGTTAGCAAATTATTGATATTTATTTCCCCCGCAAAGAAATATATCCATGATGTGTGTTTCGCACACACATGATCCAATGTTCTGTATTATAATATGACAAAGAAGAATATCCCAGTACAGTGAACATTAATACAAATGGTTGAAGATTAACATGAAGGTACACTTGGTATACACATGCTTGTGCTTCAACCAGTGTCTGAGTACCTTCTTCACAAGGGCTGCAGTAGTACCGGTAGCTCAGTCTGGAGCATGTGCATGAACTGAAGCAATTCTATGTTGCTAATACTCTCAGGGTTCCTGTAGTCTGTGGCTGTGTTCTGCAGATAGTGGTGTCTTGGCAGCTGAATGACTGTCTGAATGGACAGAGGCATATTCCTTAATAGGGCAACGTGAACCTTGCAAGTTGTCTTGGAAGAAATTTGTGTATATTTAAATGCGGGTAAATCACATATTCTTGATTGGACATTGTCGCGTATGGGTGAAAGATTCTTGCTGTTAACTTGCTTACTCATCTGATTGCACAAAGCCGAGGATATATGATAAAACATAAGTTTTTTATCAGGAAATATTTTGAATCTAGATCAATATCACCGTCATATTACCATAAGGCTGAAATTTACCGGGGTTTTTTATATTGAAGGAGAAAAAGATTAGTAAAATATGTTTAATTAGTAAAAATTGATTTACCTTTTTGGATGGGGTGTGGAAGAATTTCGTAATTTAGCTGATATGTTCCAAGACTTCTTACAAGCTTTCAAGTACTTCATAATTATATTCTTCATTCAGTTTGTTATTTCATTCATAGATTTATTTCAATCAACCACATGTTAGTAGACATTTTGGCCAACATGGTCAAAATCATAACTTATTATTATTAGAGAATTGGTTATATTATCATATGTGTCTTCGTGAACTCGGTACATCTCTGAATCATTAGTACGTGTATGTGAAGATTGGATGATATTACTTATATTGCAGCTTGTTGTGTCCAAAGGACTTACAAGCTTTCTGTGGCCGGCTTATCTGTAGTACTACTGTTGTTTATTAATGGCCAATCTAACCAAGCTGCAGAGTACATGAAGTCTAAACTGCATGTTACATGTTTTCCCCAAGTCATAGCTTAATAGACTCTCTCCTAAAGGAATTACAATCTCCACAAATTAACATATCTTCCTGGTTTGTCACATCCATTCTGGATATTTCTGATATAAATGCAAAAAAAGGAAATACTTTATACCAGAAATGTTCATGATGCTGCAACATTTTCGTAATGTCAAGTACCCAAAGATGTTTCAAAGATTGCTGTTTTCAATGAAAAACTGTCAAAGCTAGATATGAAGATTTTCACCAGGATATTATATTGCAGCAAATTGTGGCAGTTTTTCTGTCTCTTCTTCGTTGAATCTGACAGGGGGTGACAAATTTCATAGATAGAACATTTTCGAGTTAGCGTCTGTTACCATGAAAATAATCTCCATTGAACATTTCTTTCGGTATCCAGTAGTGGAAATATCTGAGGGTAATGTCTTGGTATGGTTTCATGAAGCTCTTGCAAAGTTAATGATGCTAAGAGGGTGGTTTTCAACTTATGAGAGACTATGTTTCGCCCTCTCTTAATAGAAAACCGCCTTAAATTTTCTTGACATTACAAGAGGTCTGTGAAAAGCTTGCTACAAGAGTGCTGATATCTTAGTGGACATTTGAACTTCATAAAGCAATGCAATGGTAAGTTTAGTATCAAAGAACAGAGCCGGAAAATGGAAAGCAGTGACATGGACCTAATGGCATTATGGACCTAGTGACATCATAGACCTAGTAACATAGACCTAGTGATTGCATAGACATTGTGACATCATGGACCTAATGACATCATAGACCTAGTGACATGGACCTAGTAATATGGACCTAGTGACACCTAATGATTTCATAGACATTGTGACATCATGGACCTAATGGCATCTTGGAGATAGTGACATCATAGATCTAATGACATCATGGACCTGGTGATATGGACCTAGTAACATTGACCTAGTGACATTGACCTAATGATTTCATAGACATTGTGACATCATGGACCTAATGACATCTTGGAGATAGTGACATGTAACTAGTGACATAATTAAGCTTGCTATGGACCTAGAGGCTGTTCCATTGACTCTCTTGGACAAGCATTTGCGTCCTGGACAGGAATGGAATACGGGACAGGTGTGTCCAGGATGTGTCCAATCTGTCCACATTCAAGAGGTGGTGTTGCCAGGTGTAGACCATTCAGCAGCAAATTTATGACGTCGCAAACACAAACTGCAACAATATTTGCCTCGGTCCTCTACTTCCTGTGAATGTACTGCACCGGCTGTTCCAATGTGCGTCCAAGACTGTCAATGGAACTCCACCCTAGTAACGACATGAATCTAGTGACATGGACCTTTTAAATCATTGACCTAGCCATGGACATAGTGACATCTGGGTATCGTTTCTCAAAGCTCTCTTAGCCGCTAAGGGACCATAGCACTCTCTCAGCAATGCATTAGCTATCGGCAAAGACAGTGCTATGGTCCCTTAGCGGCTAAGAGAGCTTCGAGAAACGATACCAAGTCTTGCAGTATAGAAAGATGCCCAATTGTATAGCCAGTTTACAAACAATACATGACTCTAGCTTAGTAGGTAAAAATCAAATTACTAATGAAACATAATCTCGCCCTTATGCAATTTGAAACCAACTTTTTGTATTTATTTTATCACTCTTATTTGAATTAACAAGATGTATTTTTTCATTCCTACGAATCAATTGACTGTGTTCACGTATATTATTGCCAATAATGTTATTTTGAACCACGTGAGCTGTAGGACAGTTTGTTTTGTGCTAATACAGATGTGTTAAAATATACCTGGAAGACTTCTGCAGTGTCATATTTATATTTCTAGATTTACATTATGTGACTTGTTGATTCTAATGAATCCCGGTAGAACAGAACTAAATGGCTGTGTCGTAGTACGAAGAAATCATTTTTGATTGCTTCTAGTCTATTTACAAGTTTGGCGTTTTCGTTATTGAAAGAAAATTATATGTAGAGATACACCACTGCACAATTCATTGTTGAAACCTGTGTCATTTTGAAGCAAATCGGAATCCGGTGCTAATAATGGAATTATTTTTTATGTTTTAAAACATTAAATTAAAACATTAAATTACACCATAATTTAATCATAAATATGAATTTAATGTTAATTGCTTATAAATATTCCATTCCAAATTTGACATGAAAAGTACAAATATTCCCAACATTGTGCCATACCTAGATGAAAATGTGCCATATATAGATTAAATTGTGCCATATATAGATTAAATTGTGCCATATATAGATGAGAAGACAAGATGTATAGATTTGGTGACATATGTATATTGTTATGTAGCACTACACCTCATACCTGTGAATTTGATTTCAAAGTTAATATTAGATATGATCATGATGTATTTAATATTTCTAGATTTGATGAATATATCATGTTAGTTCTCATGTTGCTGTTTCATTAACGTATTTCATCATTATTATACATACTATCATGAGATGAAATGAATTCATGTTTATTTCAAGAAGACAATGCAAAAGATCCTTGTTCATCATCAATTAATCATTCATACAATATTAGAAAAGTATATTGTTCTTTTCAATGCCAATTATCATTGCTTTATTTTCTAAATATTGACCATTATTAACTGAATTGAGTATTTTGCTAGTCACAATACATCTACCTCAACTATGACCAAACTATGCAAAGTTGCAACCTTTTTTGCCATGAAACCATTTTCGTCATGTGAAGTGAAATATGTATAACATACACAGTAAACTATGTTTCATAATATCTCCTATGAGGTTGGTCATCATTATGGTCATAAATTAGAATATTAATTATTATTTTTCTGTCAAGTTTTAAGAAGATTATTTTCACTGATTAATTTTCTTAAGGCGTTTTCTCCTTAAATATATTTTAGTTTTGGATGTGCTTGGGTTACATAGACCAGTACAAGGTTATTACATATTAAATATTATTATGGCATTGAATTACATTTGGGTATTTACAGTTCTATTCATTTTACTTTCTTTTTACCCATTTCATATTGATTTTTAAAAGAATTTATTAAAGATGATCTGCTAGAGTTGCAGAGAAGTGTTTTAATTATATTGTTTTTGATATTTCATTTCAAAGTGTTGAAAAATGCTTTAGAATACATGGAATAGAAAAATGGGTACCTTAAAATGAGTAAACTATTCCACTATATTTATGACTTACAGTAGACCTCGCATATACCGGCCTCGGATAAACCGGACACTCCATATAATGGACTGAATCTGAAGTCCCGGTCCCTGTCTATAGCTAATTGCGGCATATGCGTATAACGGACTTCGCATATAACGGACAGAAATAGCCGGCCCCAATGAGTCCGTTATATACGAGGTCTACTGTATAATAATTCGATACATCACTTAGGGTAATAGCAGTTGAAATATTTTAATAGTACCAATATAATTATCTAGAATTATTAATAACATTTATTCCAACAGCAAAGAGTTGGAAATAATTGGGTTGAATACTTTCTCTAGACACCTGTTTGATAGCAATGTAAAGTAATGAAAGCAGTTATATATACCGGTACGGGTATATTATACAAATTAGTTACTTGTTTCCCTGGTTTACGGATTATTCTCTGATCGACTGATCATTTTGGCTCTGGCGGTCGAAAATATTAATAAAAATACTGTAATTTGATGTTTTATTATTATTATTATTATTATTATTTTTTAATCTGGTCCGTAAACCAGGGAGTTAAATATGACGTTATTAATTAAGTATACGTGTACTTGTTCCAGTACATATCCTATCACAACATGCATCCTTGACATATCCTCGACCACCTATTAGTCAACTATACCTTGAATTATTCATGAAATAATGAAGCCATTTAGACCAGGGTATCGTTTCTCCAAGGTCATGAGACCATAGTAAGCGCCCGCTCGCCATGTGTAAGATTACGAGATCGCTACAAGAGTTTGTATGGTATGGTCTCCGGAGAGCTTTGTGAAACCTTACATGGAACAGTTCACGGCTAACGAGGTGTCATATTGACAGAATTGGTTGGTGCCAGACGTTTAGACTCTCCTGGTAACCAGTGTATTTGCTAAATAATCACAGTAGTATTATCAGAATAAGTAGAATGTGACTGATGTTTTTGTTGGCCCACATATATTTATTTACCTCCTAAGATGACGGTGCCACGATGAAACAATTGAAACCTTCCATGAAACGAAACAGATCAATATAAACACGACTGCAATAGATGAACAGGCTAGTTTAAGAGTAAGATGTGATCTTCATTGACATGTAAATCGCATGCACCCTTGACATTCATGGCAGGGCATAATATTAATTTTTCTGCTGACAATTGGACCCTTTGGTGGGATACATGCGGTAGTATTTAATCGAGATCAAATGAACTGATCAAATCTCGACATTCTGACATGGATGTAAGTTAAAACAGGTATGGATATTTGCATACAAACACACACAAGCTACGGGATGTCTTAATGCACATGAAAACGACAACTATTTGGAACTACCAATCGAGGAACCGCAAACATTTCATACCTATACAACGTTGGCAATCCTGAATGAAACATTGGCCATAGACTACACTCTTGGACTCTACGGTTTAGGAGTTGCATCAAGTTGCCTCAAGAATCACCTCCATCCTTGGTCTTGTCAGTACCAGCCGGTGCTCGCAGGTTTACTGCAACATTCAGCGCTACGGATGTTGCGGGTTTCCTCCTGCCCTAAACTGACAAGTGATATTAGTGAAAGATTCTAGAAAGCGACTTTAAACCCCAATACAAACAAAAAATGAAAAAACAAGTAGTAGCACTAGTAGTAGCACAACTATTGCAATACTATCACACTATTGCAATAGTACAATTGGCCTCAATGGTCCTAATACCTAGGTATTATCAACACAATTGCTAGTAGAATGTTCTCAATGACAAAGCATTCAACAATGAAATCTCTTCAGTCAAAAATATTGATGTTTCAGATGTACAATGTTTTCCACTTTCAAGTTTATTGTCAACAACTCAAAGTACAAAACATATTGTAGGTCAATACACACAACACATTATTGTGCATTAACCATATCCCTGCTGGAGGTACCTGTGCTCATCATATAAAGCAGTGTTTATGATATCCTAGCAGAGAGAAGGTTAACATAATAATGAGCCACACACAGCAGACAATACAACAGCCAGCACAATGACAACGCTGAGCCAATTTAGACGGGATGAAGTGCAAATAAATGAAACCACTATAACCTGCTGGAATACTTGACTCAGCTCAAATAGAAACATTTATTATTAATGCTTAATTAACAGATGACTACATTTGCAGCCAATATGTTTGCAGCTATATAAAGAAAAGACAGAATTATCCATGCATGAATATTTGCCCTCATTATGTCTATTCTCATTATGTTCAATATATTGATGAAAGTTGTATATTTCTAGAAAGTTAATGAGATAAAAAAAACTTGTTTCAAGGTAATTAGAACATAAAAATGGATATTTTATTAATTATGAAAATATCTTGTAATGGAACAAGACGGTAGTGCAATGATACTGCCCTGAAGATGCTAGTATTGCATTGGAAATATACTTTAAAGATGAAGATGATATTGCAGTGAATCACTACAAGTACTTTAAAGGGGATGACATTCTAATGAAACACTATTCTGAAAATGCTCTTGCAATGAAATACTCCTTTGAAGAATATGGTATTGCATTGAAATGTTATTCTAAAGAAGTTGATTTTTTCCCACACCAAACACCTCTGAACAAATGGAACATTTTGCAAAAACAATAATTTATTAAAATGGTATATTTCACATAAAGTACTGACAGCACAGGGTTAACAACATGGCTATAAAATATTCAATAACCAGCATGATATGGCCGACAGAAGACTCCAAATGACTTGCATTATCAGATGCGTATTATCAGATATAGATGTATGATGTACGCAATATGATATGAATATTTACCCAGCATGCAGCAGTGTGTAGAAGAGGAAGCGCCACAGTTCCAGTCGGCGATCTGGACGGTAGATGAACACGGAGTTGACTGGGACTGGGCCATTTGGAGAAATACTTCCAGACTCCAAACAGTAGTAGATGAAACATCCGATCTGCAATAGAAAGTAGCATGTTTCATTGAGCAGCCTTTCAGTGAAAAGACCCCACAAGATTTGGACGTTCTTTTGGTAATTCGACAGCTGTGCCATGACAAAAACATTTCATTTTCAATTCAGTGTAATACTGTTCCAATAAAACCTTGTTATCAAGAGATGTCACTCCAGTTGAACAAGTTAATGAGAATGATACCATAAATTAAACCATGGTGAATGAGAATGATAACATAAATTAAACCATGGTAAATGAGAATGATAACATAAATTAAACCATGGTAAATGAGAATGATAACATAAATTAAACCATGGTGAATGACATGTAGTATTTACTTGTTTCTAGGTTTACCAGCAAATGTAAATTATAGTAATATATATATACATGTTTAATATCCTTTATCAAGATATGGCCACCTTCACAAATACATATCTACTGCCTATCTGTTCTGAAACCATATCTTTAAAAAATATGTATATAATATGAGTTTTGTTATCAGTTTAGTTTTAACAATAATACATGATTATGGTTTCAATTTCTATAGTTACAGTTACAGTTCTCTTTTAAAGATAAATAAGTCAATGATGTGAATCTCCCTCAATGCAATGATTTAATCCTGTGATAAGCAATACTATCTTACAGGCAAATGCTAACCCAATATATAATAAGAAAAGTGAATAAGAAGCTGAGACATAGGACTTATCAGTTATGATAACTGACGGCATGACTGTCGCTAAGTAGCCCTGGATATGATGATAGTGCAAGCACTGCTGCAACAGCAGATAGTGTTCTCAAGTTAGCAGCTATCACAGGATACCAATCTCATAAATAACAAATGAACAATTATAGAAATGAAATATTGAGACGTAAAATACATAATTGATTACTTGGTGATGGGAATAGAAATGTTCAACTGCGTCTTATTCTGACTTGTTCCATGTTTAACTAATGTTTCATGGTTACAAATCAGGGGCGGATCCAGACTTTCAGGTTAGGGGGGGCTCAAAGTGTATTTTAGAGGGGGCTCATAATTTCACCATA